>JAUBWS010131627.1:0-17635 GCA_032270445.1 Darlingtonia californica
GGGCGCTTATTCGGAAGTGGGCGCTTATTCGTATTTCTCTAGAGGTGTAAAAATTTTCGCGAGTCTTTGTTTTTCCGTTCATAACTCAGTGATGTCGTTGTGCCAATAGAGCACTGACTTTATATATCGGCGGGTTTCATTTTCGCGGGAATTTCTGCATTCAGTCACTTACCACATTCACTGGCTGATCCACCGACTAATTGGAAATATTGTTGCGAAATCTTCAAATGTTCTCTCTGTACAAAAAAAGATAATCATTGACACAAAGTCATTTCAATGTTATGAACCTTGCACATATGTTGAAATAACGTCTTGTGGATATGAGTTCTCATTGTACTGTATCGTTGTTGTAAGTACATTTAATCCATAAATTTTCCTTCTTTCCTCAAGACGGAAAAAATTATTGTATTCCACTTATATGTCATAAATCAATAATCATAAATAATCTTTATTTTACACTGCATTTTCAGTTAGACTTAGATGAAAAGTTATGTAGAATCGAAGACACTATGCATAAAACCCCTACTTGTGTACCACTTAACAATATTCTCAAATGACTCTTATCCATTAAGAGTACTTAAATGACACATTCAGAAAGAATGGATGGGGAAGTCTCAGAGTACCACAAGACGTTCTCGAGAGAATCTATGGGATATTTTTAGAATATCACATGAGGGTTTACGTTGAATTTCAAAGAGAACTGTTGCAACTACTACACAACCTCCCTTTCACGGAAAATAAAGAATTTGAAAATAAAATAAGAGAGATCTCTGATTAAACCGATGTAAATTAGGAGATACATTTTCAAATATTACCGATCCTTGTTCTTGTCCCATGACAGCATTTACAACTCCTTTCAAGATATATTCATTTGGTGAAGTTGGTTCAATATCTTTAATCAAATTGAAAGCTTCTTTGATATCATCTGTAAGAAAAACATAATAAGTTTGGAAGTTTGTGCGAACTTCGACGAAAGTTTCGCCTGTAAAGTATGCAATATGATTGAATTCGGGAAGTCAAATAGTCAATGATACTACACTGAAATAATCAATGAACGATGCAAAGGATACGACACCGATCAGTTTCTTGTAAGAAAACCGCAAGATGCTCCCTTACCTTGACGCAGATAGTATACAACCTATAACAGACAAAATTAATTTTAGTATTAACATTAAAGTAGATTTTCAATGAAACAAACTTTGAAGAAGTTCGATCAATATTGGTGTTCAATATACACCGTTTTCCAAATCAGTAAGAAAGAATATATTCTTGAATTCGCCCTTGAGTTTTTTCTCGGAAATGACGAAGGTTTTTACTCAACCTGTGGACCATACGAGTATGTTCCACCCGTAAGAGTATGTTTTTTCACCCTTCAAAATCCCACAAAGGGTCGCAAAATCACGAAATTTTGAGTTCTGTTCCTATTGCGATTTTACGATTTTGAAATTTTAGAGAAAATTCTAGTCCCAAAAACTCGAAAGAATTGTCAAAAGATAGTCCCACAAAGGGTACAGTTTTAGAGTCTCGGGCGACACATACCGGACAATTTCTACGGCTAGTACCCCCAGCCCCCGGGTTACAAGTCAAATCTAGCGATGCACGTTCCGTATAGGTTAGTTAATAAATGAAACTAACATACCAAGTTCAATCTTGCCTCTGGTAATACATCAAGAATCGGTGGGAGTACTTGCAAAGCACCTTCACCGCTTCGAAAAACAACCTACAAAATAAAAACGTTAATGTTAATGGTAATGGTGTTAATGGTCGTCACGAAAATTTGACTAAAACCTTATTTTTCTGTATGTCGTAGCTGTGTTGTCCTTGATATAGAAGTTGACACTCTTCTTATTGTCCTTATATGAACATTGAGAATTCCTTATATATGGATGGAAACAACTTTTTTCATACACACTAAACATTTTAAAGTCAAATATTTTGAGAAAAACGAAAGGAAAAAATTGAAAAATACTTAATATAAAAACAGAATCACTTTTAGTGATTCATACCTGTTAAAACAAGTATAAAAACATAAGAAGTTATCAAGAACTTGTAAAAGCTATATAAAAAAATATTCCCACCAAGTTGTGTTTGATTAAATCTTTGGCATAGTTAAAAGATGATGTTGTCATTTCTTGCAATGCTTTTAGTTCAGCCTAAAAAAGGAACAATATGTTTTCACATTCACCCAAACAAAGAACAAAAAAAGCCTGTTCGTTATTGCGTTTCAGATAATATAATTCAAAATTTGAAGAACGACAAATTTAGTTGACAATTTTTCCATTTTTTCTATTTTCAAATCAAACATACCTCTGCGGCTTTTCCATTGTAAAGTTTGAAGTGATTACATGCTTTCAAGTTGATCGCAATAGCACTGCCAAGAAAAACACAAACTTACAAACTGGAATTTTCCAGGGAAAATAATATTAACATCCTCTGTATTGAAAACGTGGAAATAAAATAACAAGGGAGGGTGGAAATAAATTTACAAGGGTAGGTCAAAAGTATTAGAGAAGGGGCTAAAATAGGCGAATTTGTAATGTAAGAATAATTCAGGGAGTTTTTAATTTCAGAAAAAAGTGAAAAGACGTTTGAAATTTATATACCTATCGGGATAATTTTGTAGATAAACAGATAACACTTCCTATAAAGAAAAAAAAAAGAACCATTATAAACATGATTTACCCCACAATATATACAAGGCTGATATCTTTTAGCTGAATTTTCTTGTAGAATAAATTGAAATTTGCAGAATCCTCCATATTTTTCATTACTAGGGTATGGTTGATAGTTCAACATAAACAATTTCTATATTTGGGAGAGGAAACATTTCTCAAAACAAAATATTATATATGAGAAAGTGATAGTCTACCTGAGAAACATCGAAATAATCCAACTTGTAGTAACATAGTGCAACATAAACATTTAATGCCGTGTAATCCCTAAAACAAAATTTCAGGAGTTTTATTGACCACATTATTTTATAATAAAAATATCGTTTACTTGATTAAAGTAAAACCTTAGTCTCTAGTCTCTCTGTAGCCTTTGAAATCATGATGGTGAACAGTCAGGTAGTGTATGGGTTTGAGCCCAAACGTGCACTGTACACAAAATTCATTGTAAAGGTCTAGCTTAGAAAATGAGTATTTTTCCACACTGTAACGGTACAAAAATTTACCAAAAATGGTAAAAAAAGCAGTATATGTATATTACCTGTTATCAAGGAGAATCCGTTTGTAAATATCTATAGCTTCTTGGAAATGGCTTCGTAAGTAATGAATTGATGCCAAACTTAACTAAAAATCAAAAAATACGTACGTTTAAAGACAGTGGAGGCGTTCCGACTAGCTACAGGTATTGTCTTAAGGTGTCAGTTTTATTATTTTAAAACAAACAAAGGGTGAGGGGTTAGTGTTCATTATTGCTAGTTTTTACAGGAAGTGCCATAGCTGTGAAATTAATGTTGAAATTTTTGAGTTTCTTATACATCTAATGCCCAGTAATAAATCTTATATTCAAAACCAAAATTGAGCTCAAATAAAATATACGTAACATTATTATTCAATATGTGGTATATTCACGTCCCTAGGAAAGACCAACAATTTTATCCCCAACTGAAGTTTATTTTGCTGAACATTAAAAGAGGATTCTAAATTGTAGATATGTAAATACCTGATCTTCAACAACGTCTTGTAATTTTGAATGGAAATTCATCAGCTTACTTTCATCGTTGAACTAAAGTTTGAAAATAAAATACTGACAATTTAAAATCTAATGTTCTAATTACTACATAGAACAACTTCAATTCTTTCAAAAAAAATACAATTCAGAGGAATCATAAAATCGACCAGAAACATTTCAGACAGTAATCAAGTAATTAACTACGTAATTGCGTCGAACCCCAGCTTCTGGGATCAGAAGACGTTAAATCGTTCAGTAAGTAAATAAGTAATCAAGTAGTAGTAATGGCGTTTTTTAAAAGGTTTTGGGTCATAATTTCATAAAAATCTTAAAACTCTTTGCGTTGATATTTATCAATTCGAATTTTTAGTTGACAAATTAAGACAAAAAACTTGATATACACTTTTCTAATCAATTACGTATCTCCATAATTTCAATTACTTTTATATCCATTGTTTCAAAATTTGTATGAACCAGTTATTTCATATGAAAAAGTTTACTTACTTTGTGTGATAAATGGAACAACAATCGATTAGCTAACTTTGAATTTTTTGCTAAAATGACAAAAATTATTGTGATTGAATTATTTAAAATTTTCTTAATAGGGATAAGTAACCGCTAAGAATAAGAAGTGTTATTTTGTGACAAATTGTAATATTAAACAGTGTTTTTGAAAGGATTATAATGACTGGTTAATAGTTTTCTTATTTACTTTTATTGGTTTTACAGGCTTGTCATGAAATATTAACAGGGGCTAGAGATTTTGCTGCACCTACCTTGTTGCAAAGCTTCATTTGATTCTTTATACATCCCCATCATGAAATAACAACATGCCAAGTTTGGATAAACATCAGGGTGAAATTCTTTATTCTTCAGCAACGTCTGATACTCCTTAAATAAAAAATTTCAAAATATAAAGATGAAAAGGGTTAGTTGTATTAATTTGTTGTTACTACTTTAGTGGGTGTCCACTTTCAATTACCTTTTTTGTGAAATACTATAATCTTATGTCCAAATAGAGCAGCCAGCAAGAGGTTACTAAAGTATGAAACATCTGAATTTATTGTAAGCTAATTTACAAAAAAATCACAAAATGACAATTGTGTATAAAAGGTAGCCTTTAAAGGATTAGAACCCTTTAAAGAGGAGTGAACCAGGTAACATAACATTCCATGTATCTAACAAAAATGATCAGATCCCCTAATCTTAGAAGCTAAGTTAGATACAAAATGATAAATTTATTTTATGTGGCCTAAATTCCTAGGAAAGGAATTATATTCGGAAGAGCTAACCAGCTAAAAATATTTGCCTTAATAATTGAAATTGTTCATATATAATATTCCACCTGGTAAGACAAAGCCAGTTAGAAACTATCATCATAACTAATGCGAAGTATTGATTACCTCCATAGATTTTTTAAAGTCTCCTAAGTGAAAAGCACAGTATGCAATCCAAAGTGCAATTTCTTCACTGTTTTTACCAGCATTTCTTGTAAACTGCAAGAAAAATGAAAACAATAAAAATTATAAATCAATCGTCAATGATTTGTTGTTTATATGTAAACGAAATCTGTTTCACTCTCCAATGACTGAAATGACACTGATATTTACTCGTTCTTTCCTGTTTATATCCTGAAAAATCACTAAAAATGATAGTGAGAAATCAAAGTTTTGAGTGACAAAACAAACACCCTCATACATAATGGGCAAAAAAACCTGCATGGTCACAGAAAAATCTTCTCTGAACCAAGAGTTCAAGAAAGTACGCAGAGCTAACAAGATGTGTTTTGGTTTTGACATAATTTAGGTTTCATCAATAGGACTTACTCTCAAAACTTTATAGAAATAACTCCAAATAAGTGCTATTGCTTTAACTTGACCTGCTCAATGGGCATGAATAAAAGGGCACTATTGCAGGCAGGCACAGCGGAAGGCAATAATAATAATAATTAGTTTGTTTTCGGAAATGCAGTTGACGAAAAAAGACTTCACCAGGGAAGCCAGATTTAATTTAATTTACTAAAAATCATCAAAGTTCAAATGCCTTTAAATCGCAAGCAAAACATGGATTAATTAGTTGTTTTGGGCAGCATTTTCATCTCTAACGCTCATGTAAAGGGTAATTAATTGTAAAAAATCCAAAAAGGAACGAAAAGACATTTTCTATCACGTCTGGAGTGTTTTTTTTCAATAGAGAAAGGGAACACACTGAGTTGGAGCACCATTCACACACTATACGTGAAAGGGAACACACTGAGTTGGAGCGCCATTCACACACTATACGTCTGTACAGCTGCCCAGATGATTGGGAAAAAAATGTCACCTAACAGCATTTCCTAAAACAAAGCGATTATTATTGTTATTGGCCTGAAACGCCCTGGCACCCTGACACCTGAAGAAAATTGAGTAAAGAAGACAATGTCGAACCTCAAGCAATGTCATTGCTCCTGTATAATCTCTTGTCTGTAAAAAATCTTCAAGTTTTGGCAACTTTTTCTTTTTCTTTGTGTCCTTTTGAGGTGCAGAACCAGGCCCTAAGGCTGGTCTAGCACGTTGAAGCATCTGAAAAAGACAAAATAGTGCATTACTCTAGAAGATTAACTCTGCTACATAATATATGAATATTTTGCATATACATTTTTGGCAATAAAAATATATCATCATAGATCACATCTTTCCAAAGGTATTTTGTTTAATAAATCAACCTATTAAAACATGAAACCTTTAGACTACTAAATGAGAAAAATTATGATTTTTTTGAATCTTTAAAAAATTGTAGCTTACCATTTTGAAAAATGATCCCTTTTATTGAGTATCACAAAAATGGAACATCTTTAAGAACTATCTATAATTTTTCTGAAATAAAAACAAAATTAAATTAGTGACATTTCATATGAATTATATCATAATATAAAAAAAAAACATTTTCATGGTCAATTATATATTAGTATTCTGCTAATGATATTTCAACAAGCATAGTGCATAATTCTTATCAGACTAATGCCTAATTACTCCATTGTAGTTTTTAGTGGGTGATAATTTGCAGGAGATTATAAGGGACCACTTATTTTTGAAATTTATTTTTCTTGCTAGCCTTAACTTACAATGAAATTCACACAGGATGTCAGACTCATAGTGTCAAATATTCCTGAAAAATTTAAGGAGTTTCTATAAAATAAAAGTCTTAAAATTTGAAGAAAAACTGTTACATCCAAATAAATCATCAGGCAAATAATTAGTGACATAAAAAAAGAATTACCGCCATCAAATTTCTGTTAGCAGTAAACATTTTAGTCCTTTCATTTAATTATTGCACACTTTTTGACGACCATTTAATGATTTATACATCTTATACATGTTTGTAACATAGAATTTTTACTGTTTTATATGACTGCCGTTGTGGCGATGTGACACAAACGTTTTTATAAGATTTTAAAGGAATTTATGTTATTTATGTTCAAAATATAATATAAACAATGTACCAAATTTGAAAACCCAGAATTACAAATAATGTTTAGTAAAAGGAGTTATTGCATTTTGTCATCAAAGAATTAAAACTATATTTTCACAACCATTGAGTCATTATTTTAAGATATGGACAATACTACTTTAAAAACTTTTTCACTAGAGTCATTGCTCTTTCTTTTTTTTCATCTCTGTGCTGCAGGATTATATTCATACCATGGGCATGTATGCATGGTGTCATTTCTGTTTAAAATAAAATAAAACCTAACTGTTATCAACTATTAACTATATTACTAATTATTAATGAAAAGGCGCACGCTCAGTCTGTCTGCTTAAGCTTTGGCCCTGTAATTCTATACTTAACAGACTTCAAAGGCAGTTCATTATGCATCCTATTCTATCCTTGCAGCTCTTGAATGATCTTAGAGCTATAAGCTTTCAAATATTGCAAAGTTGTTCAGTTGGTTGCACTATTGGCAAGTTTATACTGAGATTGATCTCGAAATAACCTCAATTATTTTACTTGTGGCCAAACATCTCTTAAAGTGCCAAAGTCAAAGGTCAACTTGATCCCTCTCCATAATAGCAGCTTAACCCTGAAATCGTCTACTTTGATTTGATATTCAGTATTCTATATAGTAAACAGTCTGACAAGTAACAATAGCCGCACACGTGACATTTGTAAATGATGCTAAAATGGTTAAGGTGAAAATCAACTAATCTTGTCACACAACAGCTTTTCGCTTCAGCCCCAAAGGTACAAGCCAGTCTGGAAATAGTGGACTAAACATCGAAAATATTCAGCGTAATGTTTAATTAACGTTGACACATTGGCGTATAGAGCATCCCCAAATCTTTATTCTGGTGTAAAGTAAACAAATTTACACATCGCAACTACAGACTGATAACAGATCTTCTCTTTACATTTTTAAGCATGCAAGGACCAAGAATAGGTATGGGCAGTTCTAATAGGCCTAAGCAACGCGGCCAAAATGGGCGATTTTATAGGAAAACCCAGTCGTACAGTCAGACGAAATTCACTTGGGAATAGGAGATTTGCAGGAATTGGCGCACAGGTCAAAAACTTTGAATCAATATTCAGCGTGGACTTGACATGGATTCCAGACTGGGATACAAGAACCATGAAAGAAACCACCCTTGAGACCCCTAACTAGCACAGTAGTATGCCTGACTATACCAACAACTGTGCCAACTGCTCCCTTTACTGTAAGTAAAGCTAAACCTAAGAGAACTCTTAATTAATAAGATTGGATTTGGGCACAATTATAATTATTAATTGTTTAATCAAAATAATTATTTTGTTTTATGGATATTGTTATAGAGCCATTTCAATGTTTTGGGAGATAACTGTGCATACACGTATTTCAGTGAACGTCAAATTGACAAATAGCAGAAAAGCTTTTGCATGTACAGTACAAGAGCGTGCAATGCAAGCAATTATTTATTAAGAAGCTCTGAATGTGAAATCAAATACGGCTATCTCATGTAAGCAACCTGTGGCATACTTCCATGTATATTTTCATTTTTAGAAACCCAAGATAAGATGGCCAGATATTCAGCCTAGGTATGAACTACGACAGAAGAGGGACGGATGAAATCTAAAATTATCATAAAAATTAAAATCACATGACCGTAGTACATGAACGAGTAAAATAAAATGTCAAGCAAACAATGCAATATTCTAAGCCTCAAAGTAGTGATATAATGGTATATAACTTAAAGGATAAGCAATAAAAGTACAAAATAAACGTATAAACATTCTTGTAGTGTGTCCTGGATGTCTTGTTTGGTTGTTGTTTTCGTTTCGTCGCTGGTCGCTGCGATTTGTTACCAAGAGCAAAGTCATTGTTTGAGCCAACCTCGGCAGAACTCGATTCCGTACTAATCGCTCCATCAAACTATTGATGTGACGTCACGAGGCGTTCGTCCAATCAATTTTCTTGTTTCCGAAAGCGGACTTGGATTTTCCCTAGACTGGACTGGACTGTAGCGAAGAAACTGCAAGATGGTGATATGATGGATGAAATTTTATGATTTTGAAGATGTCAGGTAGAGCTGATTTGTGACCCTTTGCATTATTTCTAACTGTAAACCTATGAGCTCGGCCCGAGACGTTTTATTGATTATTTGAAGCATAGAGATTCATCAGATCAGCTTGACACCCACCCCAGCAGACCCCAGAGGTATTCATGCAAACGTTGAGCTATCTACCTAAGGTTCATCAGCATTAGACATAAGACTATTTCATTACATTTTTCGCCACGATGAAGGAACAGTTTAATGGGAACTATGGAATGAATTACTCCTGCTAAATTAGCCTAGCCAGCTCTTCAGAATTGCAGTTATTTGAATGTTGAAAATGTTTTATCAGCAAACCCAATACTCATTGAGTGACAAATTTCTCAGGGTATTTTGACGTGTAATACCTACATTAATACCTACATGACCATGCAATGTTTTTTAAGTGTTAAATGTGTTTGCAGTATATATATATATATTTCTAACACTCAAGGGGTCAGTCACAAATCTATTTTAGGTTCAGTTAATGTCATTTTGACGTTAGTGGGTGGGTGGGTAAGGTTGGGTAAGGTTGGGTGACGTTAAGACATTTTGTAAAAACATTGATTTTAAAGATTTGAAAATCTGTTTATTATCTTTCTAGGTACAAGAAATAAACACAAGAATTAGTAAAGAAAGTGTCTATGTACAACTTTGAACAAAATACAAGAACGGTTAACCCTGACACATTCGGTAAAAAAATCAAAACTGAACAGCATGACAGAGTACAAATTAGCGACTCGCACTTTGCAAAATGCGAACCTATTTTAAGTTGCAACAAAGCTTCATCCAAGAAATCAGCAAAAATATGAAGCTAAATGTTTGTTCTTTCTTCAAAATTTACTTAGCAACCATTTTTAAGCAAAACAAATTTCTTTAAAAGCATTTAAACTCTATAAATAATGTTAATCAAGATCGCAAGCTCTTTAAATTTCCTTCGCAAAACCCTAAACCTTTTTCGCCTGCGGCGCAAACTTTGTTGCGAAGCTATAAATCTTCTCTAATTCAGACCCTGCATGAAAACGAGGTTTGAAATATTTTCCCGAAATGCTGCTCATGGGAATTCTATGTTTTTTAGACTTGAAATGGGATAACAGGCGGGAAATAGGGCGGTATGAGATTATTTGGGGCGATTTTGAATTAGTATGTGGAGAACTCCCGTTCTTGCGTGTTAAAAAATTACATTTTAGGTTTTACTCTATAAAATATTCATACATATAAACATAACTGCGTTCTCAGTCCATGAAGAAGTGACAGTGGAAGCAGTGGTGTGATGGACGGTGTTGATACAGTATTTTTATAAAATTGTTCTTGAACATTGATTTTTCATGTTTTTAATTGAATGACGTTAAGGCTGTGGGTAGGGGTGGTTTTTTTAACATCATGTGACATTAACTGAACCTAAAATCGATTTGTGACTGACCCCTTAAATGTTTGGAGTATAGTTTTGACACCAAAGAAAGCTTTATTTCATAATTATTCAGCCCTTTCAATCCAGCTGTCAGTAGGTCGGCAAATATCACAAAATCAGGTCGGTTTTGACAAAACTAGCTCAGTTTTCAGGTCGGCAATGCAGGGCTGATTATTAATAGAATTCCAAAAAAAGGGTGGGGGTTAAAAATGTCTTCAGAAAGGGGGGTTACACTTGCAGGGGGTCAAGACCAGATCAAAATTAAAGGGGGACTTAAGCAAGAAGGGGGGGGGGGTGAAAAAATAGAGGAGGCGCTTCAACCCAACCTTATCTTGATATCACTAACATTTCCTGAAAGTTTGTAAACATTTTATATGATAAGAGTAGAGAAAAAAGATGAAAAATAAGTTTTCATCACACAGTGTTTAAAATAAGGGTTGACATCCATACCCAAGTTGCCACAGAAAAGACTGTTATATTTCAGACCCACCCACACCCATATCATAACAGACCAAGCTTTTTCATGGCATTTTGACATAAATGATCTTGTCTATATCCAAGCAGTCATCAGTGCTGTATACCTCTCTCCTGATCGCTTTCTTACCTTTTACAGAAGATAATCTGCAACATCGAAAGAGAGACTATGTCCTATCAACTGAGTGCTTTGTTTTGAAGCATCGTATTATTCTCACATCAACTTTTCCTTCACGTGGTAATATACTCAGGCCCATGTCCTTGATAAACAGATAGAAATAACGACAATGCAGAAAACGTGAAGATACATTAAAAAAACAATATAGAGTGTGTGTGTATCTAAAAAAGACAATTTTCGATATTCGATAATGTGTATTGCACGCTTATCACCAGTGGGAGTAAACACGCAATTACATGGCTAAGTTTTTATTAGGCATGCATCTGAAAGCTTAACTCTTAAGAATGCACTCAACTTTTTGAAAATGATCAGAATTTTCAGAGATTTTTTAACTTTTCTCAAAATTTGAATTTAAACTTCTGGACAGTGGACTTTCTTTTAAAGTTCTTTAAAAGCATTTAAACTCTATAAATAACGTACGTGATACACTTCGCAAATTCACTGACATGCTTTGCAAAACCCTCCGGAAAGCTTCTTTTTACAAAGCTATATATCTTCTCTAATTCGAACCATGCTGGAAAGCAAGAAACTAGTTAAGTTCAGTATAAGAAGAAAGCTTTTTATGGTCTTTCAGAAAATATTTAGGTTATTCAGGGCGATTTTCAAGCATTCAGGAGGCCTTCAAAGGCATAGCAGTATTTTGGTCAAATTTTTCATTCCTTTCTTTTTTTGTTTCTTTCTGTTCTCTTTTCCTCTAAAATTTTCCTTCTTATTTTAATCTTATTTTATAGGTTGTTTATTTTTAGGAAATTTGATTTCAGCCTGAACAATGAAAAAAAATGAGTTCTAAGGTTGAAAATATCAAATATTTTGTGTTTGCTAAAAAGTTTTTAATATATCAATAAAAAACACAAGAAAACAGTCCTAAAAATGATAAAAAAGATCTATAGTTGGTAATTGAAATCTGCTGTCATTCATGATTTGTTCTTATGTTTTTACATGAGATATTTTTGATTTTTACACAACATCAAATATTTGAAATCAATTAAGTATTGTATTGACAGGTAAATAATTATCTC
Source organism: Darlingtonia californica (assembly GCA_032270445.1). NCBI lineage: Eukaryota > Viridiplantae > Streptophyta > Magnoliopsida > Ericales > Sarraceniaceae > Darlingtonia > Darlingtonia californica. The sequence continues at coordinate 12,304 of JAUBWS010131627.1, forward strand.
GGGATCTCATATGGAACCTCACAGTTTTTAATGATTCTTCTGTCATTACAAGCCATGTTTTATCTAGTTACACATTTTTGGGCACTTGGGTCCGTTGATGGCGTCATGAAAACCTAAAACTTGAATATCTCAAGATAAATGGTAAATGCTATGAAGATTATTGGAACCGTCGCAGGTTGCTGGATAACAGGGGCCATAATTCATTACCTGCATTTTGTAGTTCCCCTAGAAAAAATAGGGTAAATGTAGGACAAAAATTCTAGGCTATAAAAGGTCAAGCTGAAAGATAAAGGCCTGTTAGTGTTACTATCTGCACAAATGTTAAGAATAACCGTGACTGAAATTTTCCGTTATACTAAAAAGTTTCACCAGCATTTTGTAGTCTCTCTACTTGTAAGGATGGGGGGGGGGGGGACTTAAAGAACGGGGGTGAACTTAAAGAACAGGGGTGAACTAGGAGTTAAGAACTAGGTTTCAATGGGAAAGCAGGCCTTGAATTAATGCAAAAAAGTCATAGCAACTAAACTATACCAGCTTTTGTTTATTTCTGTATCACAATTTTTAGATTTAGGGATCGATTTATGAACTTCAATGAAGTTTTTCACAATACCAAAATTACATTTCATAGTCTCTGTTAATCGCGAAAGGAAAAAAATTCAAAACTAACAGATATTTTTATACTTAAAGTCATAATAGCACAGGTTGTTGAGTTATTGAAATATTGGTATGAAAAAATGCTTCCTATATAAATGTTTGTTACAGATATATTTGTTGACTTTAAAAGCTTGTTGTAGAGATATGGAGGGTTTCAGAGTCACGATGGTGTAGAGTTATCCTCTAAAAGTTATCCTGTCTACAGGTTTGTCTTTCAAAGGATACCTTTAAGAAACATGATTTCGGGTACTCTAACCTACTCAAGACCTTTAAATCAAATGCAAGATATTTTACAATTTACATACTTTTATCGTTTAAACTCAGTATTTGTGATAGCAGATAATTTTGCTTGTTGTGCTTTTCAGTCATGAGTGTTGACACTTTGTAGTGATAGGTCATAGATGAGTTTATCTGTTTGAAAGATGTGCAGGGAATTTCAAATTTTTAAAGCCATAGGGACCCTGTATAAAGTTGGTTGCTTATGAAATATCACTGACTTGTTTCATCTTATTTTCAGTTTGAAAATTTTGATGTCCGAAATGTTGAGTAATATTTTGTACCTGGGATGTAATTCAAGATCTACTTTTGTTTACATTCATTTACTTTTTCACAAATGTTTCATACAGATAGCTAATCACACAAATTTGAAACCCAAACAAATTGCAGTTCTAATAATTTTTAGTCAAACTTGAAAAAACTGTTAGTAAAATGAAAAGGAAAAAAATAAGTTGGTTTTTTCTTTTTATTTGTGTAAAGCATATAACTTCTCAGTTCGAATTTGCAACTTGTTTTTTTAATATTGCTGTAGCCAAGAATTTTAACATTTCATTGCTCTATTTGATATCTTTTTTAGAACAACCAAACAGAAGAATGGGAAGGGGAGAAAAGAAAAAGCCCTTGAAAATTGTGATGCCTCCCATTCATCAACAACAACAACAGCCCACGTAAGTTGCAGTTCTTTAGATTGTAGCATTAGTAATTCAAGAAATTCTGGAAATTCAAGAAATCATGCAGAGTCTTTGCCATTAAATTTGGAATTGTTAATCCTGTGGTAACCCTTTGATTTCATGTTCGTTTTCATCATGGTGCAGACCCCTAAGTTTTTTAAGCAAAATTGATGTGACATAATTTCAAATGATATATTTACCACTCATCTGGATTTTCCATCCATTGATATTTCTGCAAAACTATAACTATAAACTCTTTTGCAAAGAATTGGTAATTATTTTACACTCTTATGCTCTTATTGCTTACTTTTATTGACAATATAACTTTTATCTTTGATGATGTCCAGACATAATTTCCCAGCATTTCTAGAAACTGTTATACCTGGTTCGTCAGTGAATAGAGAAATCACCACTTTAAACCGCTGCACATGTGTAAAATCTATGATATGTTAAATACATTGCCAGAATCAAAAGCCAATCAAATAAAAGATATTCCTGCTGCTTGTCTAATCTTAATGTACATGTAATTTTCCAGAGCTGACAAGTCAGAATGGAACCAACATGTGGTACATAAAATGAATAACACAAACGATATGCTCTCCAGGGGCAAGTCTCAAACACATTGTATAACAAACATATCATTCATAATTAGTACTGTAAGATGCTAAGTGATCAACCCTGTTTCAGGTTTTGGACACCCTCACTTTAAGTCATTTTGTGCCAACCATTTTGTGCACAAGACAATTAAGGGCGTTGTAGATGGCAAAGAAGTGTCTTTTCTATTTCTGATATGATGTTTTCAAGCTTCAGATCAGGCGAGCACAGAGCTCTAATTGCAGTTTTGTAAACTGGTGTGGGCCTGTAGTTGAAGTGTATACCTCTAGTTTCAAGGTGATAGTCTCGTAACTACATGACTGATTCATGCGGTGTGTTCTTATCTTACGGAACGCAACTGCTGTTACGCTAGGAGTAGCACCATTGTTTTCTATATTTAAACTGACACAAATGCCGATACTTAGAGTAACAGCAGCCACGGGTGGAATTCGAACCTCCGACATTTATCGCCCATGTATTACGATATTGAGTTTGTCAATAACACTGACTTATTGAATTTGACGTATGTGCATACTCCAGAGAGTTTCGCCACATTGATTCACAACTTTCTCATTTCTAGTGGTAATCCGGTATCAGGTCTTATCTGGTCAGCCCATCACTTTGGTGGTCTTCCTTTTGGTCTTTTTACAAACAATGTCGACAATTTATCAGTCAATGTTAAGCCTCTTCCTAATATTGGTACTTCACAGTCTATCTTTTAGTGTTACTCCAAGGGTACTTCTTATATAAGCACTTCATTTCAAAGACTTTCTCACGCTCTCTCAGTCCAGGTTTCACTAGCATATACAACGATTGGAACTATCAATGCATGGTAAAGCCTTATCTTCAGAGGTGTTGATATGTCTTTCCTACTCCATATCTTATATATTAAACATCCAAATGCAGAGGCCAATCCTTATCTTCTATTAAAGTCAGATGTTGTTCCTTGAATCCAACAATGTTGTTGTCAATTGTGATATTATCGTCTGAGGCGGACATGATTTTGCATTTCACTTTCATCTTCCATTTCTTTCATGAAACTTTGAGCTGAGAAGTGGAGAGTTTCAGTTTATCAGCAACAATTAGTGTGGTGAATATCTGTAGGGAGTTCATTGCTAAGTACCAAGGACGATTGTAGACTTTCGAGCTCTTTCATCGTGAATTACAAGAAGACATTTAAAAGTGAAGGAGATAAGCACTCTTGAAATACCCGAACAGTTACTGAAGTCACTGACACCATTTGGTACAAAAAGCTCCTGGAACATTATGATAACATTTTCTTATGCTGATACTGATTCATATACAGATTCCTTTTACATTTACCTTTAGTTATACTCACAGAATCCTTTTGGTATTTTGATGACATGATATTCATAAATCTACCTCATCAATCTCTTCCTCATGCTAGTTAGATAATAGAAAACTCCTGTTAATAAACAATGCTGGCTGTGCTAAATCATGTATTTTAAAAAGTGCAACTCCAAGCAAAAAATATTTTGCAAGTTGTGCTTGTGCAATGTTCTTTTGATGATATCTACAATAGGATAATATTTTGTGTAAATGGTTCAAGTCTTTTAATAGTAACAGGATTTATTTAGACTGGTTTTGATTTACGAAATGTTAGGCTGAAAAAATATGTATAAGCTGTAAAACCAGAACTACATGTTGCAAAATTCACATACAAATCACTTTCAGTGATAATGATAAACAACTAAATTCTACCAGCATATTTTAAGCAAAGTATATGACTACTATTGTCAATAATTGAATGTGTCAAAATATTTTGAAAATGCTTTGGTTGAAAAAGTATAATTCTTGTCTTGTAAGACTGGTAAGATAAACAAAATATCCTGAAGATTACAGCAAATGACCAGATGGGGGCAACTAGAATGTATGTATTTAGATAACTGTGTTATTCATCAATATCATGAAGCTTGTGAGTTCATACTCATCAGTCAAACATTGCTTTTTGAAATCAACCTAAGATGAGTAGCTTCACGTAGGCTGCATTGTAACCGTTTAAAGTGAATGATCGTGATGTTAATTGAGATCAACTTTGGACTGATAGCTCATTAGTAAGGTTGCAACTCAGTACATGTTGACGGTTCTAATTCTACATATGCGATCTCTGTTATGCCTATGTTAACGACACGTAAAAATGTAAATTTGAAAGTGGTTACACGTTAAAGTGGGGGCAACTGCACTTATAAAATCTACTACATCACAACCATTTATACACCGCCTTGAAATATGAATGTGTTTATGAGAATTCATCATTTTGCAATGTTACTAGTTCTCCGTCTGTGGACGGAATTCCGTATTTTCCAAAATAGCTATTTACACTTTCCGTATATAATTAGCCTCTTCCAGGTCTTTCAAAATGCTGAATCAAATATCTTTAGTTTTTCCTGTCCAGATCGCCAAAAATCACTTAGAACACTGTTTGAATTATGTACTCACAATAATTTCATTGCAGGCATGCACCAAGAAATCTTTCAGATAAAACTACACTTACAGTAAATGGAGAGGTAATTAATGTTTTCTATTTTTTATTTCATACTTTATATCAATAAAATGAACTGCTTCGTATTTTTAATAACAAGTTGAGCCTTCCATCTGCCGTAAAGGTTACCTTTTTCAACTTTTTTTCACAGTTTTTAATTTTAATTTTTTTTTAACTTTCATTTTGTCCGATGTGATAACCTTGATCTTCAGTTTATACCCTCTAATATCTTGACATTAGGACTACCCATGCAGTACGGATGATTTGGTTGAAATTTCTGAACTGGGACGGGGAGCTTATGGAGTGGTCAACAAAATGCGACACAAGCAAACCAACATAGAAATGGCAGTTAAAGTATGTAAAAACAAGCTTTTTTGGTAGAACGTATTTTTTACAATTTGATCATTTGATAGTGTGAATTGTAGAATCTATGAATGTAACAGATGTTTTATTTTTGTTTATTATAATGCATGCTAGTTTTAAAATGCCATATAGTTGACTGCCGATTTATTTTAAGCACGTTTTAATTTACACAGCATTGTAAAAAAATACGTATGGTAGCTATCTAGTCAGTCATTACTTCGGAATAAGACTTTATCACTGGTTTTTCAAAAGTTGCCACTTAACATGCCTT
>JAUBWS010131960.1:21675-47064 GCA_032270445.1 Darlingtonia californica
CCCAGGAGTTTAGGATAGTATAAAATTGGACATTTGCAAGTAGATACTGGCACTTAATTGGTTAATAAAGGTGATGTTGTTTTTTCGAGTCAGCAAATCACATTAGAGTACTAAGTACTTAATTTCTCGTATTTCTCGTACACGATATTTACTTAATTAATACTTAATTTCTCGTATTGAACACAATATTTACTTAATTAATACTTAATTTCTCGTATTTCTCGTACACGATATTATTAATTTTGCGTTGACTTAAAGATGCAAGTTGCAAGATTGCAAATTTCTGCTCAACTTCAAAAAAGATATCCTGCAAAATTGCGGATGTCATCTCCATTTTTTTATAGTGACGAGTATGGTTATTTTTTAACAATCAGGTGTCATTTGTTAGGTTACTAAAATGCTGACCAATTTCCTGTTCAGCTAATTAGAATTGAAAGAGTTAGCAACCCATGGCATTTACGGACATCCGTTTTCATGGTCAAACGGAAAAAGGAAAATCGCAAGAGAAAATTTTTTTGGCTGCTTGTTAAAATCGCATTATGAAAATGCAGTTTTACGTAAACCCTATCACTGGGGCGGAAACTGAAATAATTAACGTGCGCGCGTACGGAATATTTGTGCGCGAACACAATGAAAAAAAATTGTTATGCAATGCATTCCACAAATACCAGAAATAGAATCAAAATAAATTTTTCCCAAAAGTTAATGCCAGTTTTGGAACTAAATTTTCTTCCTACTTGAAATAGAATAAACAAAACCTTTAAGATTTTCTAGTCCCATGTTTTTTCCAATATTCTGTTTGGTAAAATAACAGTTTACTGTATCCAACTCGTTACTCTAAGGCTGTCAATTTTGAAACCACAAGCTTCAAGTAGGTCAACTTGAACAGGATGGTAGTTTTAGGTTCAGCTATGTGTATTTCCACACGTAGATAGCCAGATTATGACCCGCTTTTAACGAAACTGAACCTCGCAAATATCAAAATTTTGCGCGCATTCTTTTACACCCACTTCCCGCTTACGTGTACTGCCGTACTTACTGATTGTATTAGACAGTACGGTTCTGCACGAATTTCCTTTCGCTAGCCTGTTCTCTACTCTACAAACGATAGACAACGATAATACGGAACGTACCACGGGAAAACCAATTTCCCTTACCGGTGCGCGGTCTGGTACAGGCTAATATTTCGCTTCATTTCTTTGACGCTTCTTCGTTTAGAATTCTGTAACTGGAGAAATTATTATAGAATGACCTATAGAAATATCTTCATTAATTCCTTTTGGTAGTTTTGGCTCTCTTTTTCCCTCGTTGGGGTATTTTGTAGGGAATTTCTGTTAAACTGTTTTGCTTATGAAAAACCAGGACCGATTAAGTTTCTTGTTAAGAATGTTTTCTTGAGTTCTTAGGCTCATAGATCTTTCATGCTTGTGTTTAGATATTTAAAAGAAGTCGCTAAACAATATAAAGAAGAAAAAAGTGTGGCAAATCATACAGTTGCTCGATATAAAGAAGCATTAAAGCAAAGAAAAACCGTTCCCAATTCACCCACAAAAGGTATGATAAAAAGATTACTGTCGAACGTTACTTTTAAAACTTTTCAACTGTTCTTATCAGATTTTACGGTTGCAAATTGACCGTTTCATTTTACTGAATCAAAAGGGAATATATTTTACTTGGTGTAAACGATATCGTCGGCGAACAAATGATGAAATTCATCAAAATTTCAGGATATATATACACTTAAATTTGGAGAGGTCTACAGATCAGAAAATTTCTTATGATATTTAAAGTCCTCTGTATATAGACCGATCCAACGGCGATTTTTTGACCAACAATGAGTTCAGGGAACAAACGCTTATAATGTGATATTAACCTTTTTTAGGGCAACATCATGAAGGTTTTTTCTCAAAATCCGTCAGTCAGAACACCATAAACGAATTGCAAAATGTAAACAAAGCCTTAACAGAGAAGGTTTCAGAAAAAGAGCTAGCCCTTAAACATCAGCGTAATACAAACAGGTATGATACGTTAATATTTAACACTATAATGAATAAAAAGAGCAGAAATTTAGGCACTTTACTGGTTTAAAGTGCATGATAAAAATGTTCCCAGAATATTTCACAATCAAGATATGACATCATTTTGATGTTTCACTTTTTCATAGTATTGCATATTGTGGTTTGAAAAGTGGGAGTTTAGCAAACAAATCATCAGTCGAAGTTCCTTCTTAGACATTCTTATTAGCTTGTGTACGTGTTCGTAATACATTGCCAAACAAAATATTCTAAAAAAAAGATCCTTAATTAGTAACGAAGCCATGACGAATTATTTTATTAGCCATATTCATATCAATGAAATTAGTTGAACGACTTCATTTATGACGAGTTCAAGTGAAAGGAGATTTTTGTGGTCTGACTTCATTGGGCGGGGGTGGGGAAGGGTGTATCATATCATAAACTTTTACGTCAAAGTTTGAGCAATAAGATGAGTTCCCTGTTCTTGCTTTAATTAACTCAAGCTTACAAAGTTATCAATGAGGAAACTTTTTGGCTTCAATTAACCCTTAAGCATATACCCTTAGTTGGCCCCCTTATTATAGAAAATCAATTTTGTTCTGTCTACGTATTTTGTATTTTGTGCCTAACTGGTGAAAGGCCTCCTTCTAGAATAACACTTCGCTATGGAGGAGGTGTCTGTCCGTAGATACTATATACTATATACATGCATATAAATACTGAAAGAGAATTAATTCGTCCTTTCCTTTCTTTTTCTTTCCTAAGTCGACCCTTTCTCGTAACTTCATCTCGTGAAACACCTTCAAGGAAGCTGTTAAAGCAATAAGTAATACGACATCGTCACCATAAACCTCAAGATAACGGCTTCTAATTGAGAACCTTGCGATTCACAAAGTGAACCTAAACTACTCGTCCACGGCTCTGCATTTTGTTTTATTCACTGGTGCTTGATATTTATTTGATAAAATTATTTTCTTAACATTTACCTCAAGTTCAACCACAAGAACTGTTTACAAAATATAAGGCTTTAAACATTGCTTCGTGGTTAATTCATATACTTGAGCTGCTTTTTCTCTTGTTTTTAACCGTGTTTGAAATATTTTGAGTATTTCTTACTTTTTATGCAAAAAGCGTTCACGTCGTTATGTTTTATGGATGAAATATTATTAAGGGAAATAGTGAGATTTTTGTGGTTGATTATGTTTGAATATGACGGAGGCCTTAAGGAATGCCATTGACCTTTTATGTAACGATCGATCGAAATTAGCCATTTTCCATAGCGTATGTTGTAAAATGAATGGTTTTTGTAAGAATGTTTCTTATAAGTAAATAAGTATACCCTCTCACGTTTCGATGGAAGAAGTGTAAAATATTTGCCCTTATGCAATAGGTGATGTGAAAATGCACCAAATGTTGACAGTGAATGACAATAGAATTGAAGAGTATCTTTTTTTATTCATTTCTTTTAGGATCTTAGGCACAAGAGTTCATGAACTTGAAAAGAAGTTGAAAACATTAGAAATTTCTGGTCTATGGTCCCATGGTAAGTGGGTGTAACAATACTATTTTAAAATTTTCTCGTCAACTGTAAAACTTAAAGGTTTGCCCAGAAAAAACTTAAATTTGGCAAAATAATTGTTTTGCTATTCAGATTCTGAAGCAAAGTGGAACCATATTTTTCTAGGGAGAGTTGCTCGGTATATGTTTTACACAAACTGTAGCATTCGCATTTTATAGGGGATTGTGATTAGATTCAAGACATGATAATTAGAACAGTCCAACGAGTTATGCCTTATCGTCATGTCATTGACATTAGCTTCCCCAAATTTCATTGATTTGTTGAATTGATAGCGGTATTCATTTGTCCGTATTTTGAAAAGGATGTGTTCCTTTATAAAAAAAACAGGAAAATGTACTTGAAAATGGTTTTCACTGAATTTCGTCAAATGAAAACAATAACAACAACATATCCTACCATATCCCAGTGTCACGTGACCGCGTGTTTTTTCTTGTCGATATGGCGCCTAATAACGATGTCAATGCATCAAATTGGATCAGAGGAAAAGTAAAAGAAAAATAATTTTTATCAGAATTAACTACACTAAGTACATAGATTAAATTTTGCGATTCGCGATTTTTCTTATAAGTACCCATTATACAGGTAATGAAAACGCCCTGATACAAACATTGATTTGAAATTGATCATCTATGTGTAGTTCCTCAAGCCATTTAAGTTTCCTTTCCTTGCAGGAAATTTCTAACCGATTGCGTTGTATGGTTTTATTTTATGATCAATTTTGGAGTTGAGCCAGTCAATTCTTCCTTGTCACGTTCATATCATATTCCTCTCTTCTATTTTCAGAAAAGCGAACTCCTCGACAAATTTCTTTGGACGACTTCACTGTTTCGACAAATACTACGTCAGTCGATGACGCCGTGACGTCACCTGAAATGACAATTTCCCCTGTGGAAAATATCCGCACTGAAGATGATGACCCTGAGAATTGTTCAAGTACGGATAGTAAAGATTCAATTGAAGACGATTCCCCGTGTGTACATGATGATGATTCCCTGACACCTGAACTTGTACAGATAAACGCTGATTCCGTTGTGCACGAAGAGACTTCCACTGAAGAACAAGTAAAACGCTTGTCCCCAAATTCCTTACGAATTCTGGAAGATTAAAAAAGGGTTGATCGCACCCAAAAGCACTCGTTATTCTCCGACTTTTTATCGTTTTACAGTTTCATTTGTACATTAATATTAGTAATATGGGGGATATTTTGTGGTTCGTAGTTTTGAAAATATTTTTTTAAGAACTAATAGTAAATTTTATTTTTCTTATTGACTCATTTTTGTTAGCTTTATTTTAGTACATTTGTTAGAATTTAGTGTTAATGATGTTTATATTTTAAATTTTTATTTTATTTTTTCGGGAAATGTTGTTAAGGTTTATAAAAGATGGATATTTATATGTAGACATTATTTAACTTTAACTTCACGCAGAATTTATTTATACCATATCTTCTTGAAACTTTAAAGAAAGGTCGTCTGGGGCCACATTCCGTAATATCTAGTGGCAGAGTTATCTCTCGGACACGGGGTAGGCAGTGGGTTCAAATCCCACTCTATTCAATGTAATCGCAGACAATCCGGGTACGTGTGACAAATGGTGGCGCTATTGAAACATGGTCTCACTATGATTGAAATGTATCACGTGGGTTCTGTTTATGTATTCCTGTTTATGATTTTAGTGGGAGGCTTCATTCAGTAAATTAAAAAAAATTTTCATTGAAAAACATATTGTCTATCCAGAGAAGTAGAAATTTGCGGAAAGGATTACAGGTATCAGGATGAAGTGGCGGAGATATTACTTATCCGGATACGACCCTTTAATTTCAGCCGCCGTGTGTGATCGGTGCCTTGACGATAATATTTTATCTTATGAATCAATATATTTTGAATGAGTCGAGAAAAGTCCTGAAACCGGTTGTTTCCTTGTATATTATGAGGTTGGGTTCTTACAGTAATGTTTCTTATAAAATCAACTTAATAATGGAATAGCATTGAACGAGCGAATGAATGAATTTAATTTTTTTCTTTGGACAGTCTTTTTCATTTTTGTCACTTTCATAAGTCATACGAGAAGAAAGATGTTTCATTTCCTGGTAGATTTTTTTTCAATCAGTGAGAAATCATATTGGAATTTTACTTTTTAACTTCTTTTTAAGCAAAGACAGATAAAATAAAACAAACATTGCAAAAAACAGTGATCAAATAATTAATAATACCAAGTCTGACAATGTCATATTATCAATGATTTTTTGTGTTTGGCCAATCAATGTCAAAAGAAAGAAATTGACACCTCAAGTTAATGACAAATTTTACGATTAATTTATTTTTTCCTTCCAAGCAGATTTTTTATTGAGTATGCCTTCATTAACACCCGCCCTTTAATGTATTGGCTATTATTGTACATCTCCCAAATGGGGGCGAAGGGGGTGTCTTTTTCATAATTATCATTAATTTAATTGTACATGCAATTCTAAAATTCCCGAAACAATTATTATAAAAAGTGGTCATTAGCTTTCAGATTTTTGATCACGTAAGATATCAATATTTTGGCTGTGTTGTTTCATTTTCTCCATTGTCGGTAGAAATTTGTCATCGTTATCGTATCGTCTACTTTCGATTTCATGATGTCAAAAAGTCGAACATCATTAAGTGACGTCAATTTTGAATCAATACTCAATATGCTTCATCATCAATTAATATTTTATTGGAAATGATAATTTTTTCTAGATAATTGATTTATGAATTTTACTCTTTATAATGAATGAACCATTGAGTTTTATTTAAAACTTTCAACTAAAAAAGAAAGAAATAATCGAATTTTGTTTTAAGTTGACTTATCGACCTAGGGATTGTACCGCGAAAAATGATAGTATATATCACTAGCTAAAATCTAGAAATTGAAAATAAAATGAATAAGTTAGGGCTCAGAATCAGTCTCCAAAGCATCAAAATATCTTCAAAGATCCTATATTTAAAAGTAGTCTGAACTGAGTTGGACTGTTCTCGCAGTAGACTGTGCTTCCCAATCATTCGGCAAAAATCACAACATGGTATGAACTTAAAAAACTTGAGTCGGAATGAACACCATGTTCGCAATGAAAACACTGTGGAGCCTTAAGGCAGCTTATTTAATTTTCTTTTTTGAATATCTTTTCAAACAGTTTTTTTTTCAAAAACGGTTTTCACGAGTACTCTTATTTTATTGAGTAGAACAAATGTTGTGAATATCATTTTTCGTGGTACAATCCCTTTAGATTTGGCTGAACTTTTTGAAGAAAAATGCCAGCATAAAACAATGCAGATATATGTACCTACTGATAAGCGACTGACACCCAGGCTAGCTTTCTTTTTATATTTGTATAGATAAATCCCAATGTAAACACAAGAAAACTTAAAAGTGATTTATTACTAAGCTATTTCGTAACCAACTCATGAGAGAAAGAAGATTTTATTTGTACTGTAAACCCTACCCTGTCATATACTGAAATTATACGTCCATTTTTTCCTTCAAACACATTTCAAATGAATAAATATTTTACATATAGAATTAGTTTACTTTATAAAAAGTTTTTCTTTCAGTGTAAACGTTATTTTTCCGTTTTTAAATTCTCCGGAACTTTGTATAGTGCTTAGGTTTCTAAGCTAAAAAGATGGATTGAATGCGTCAACCAATATAGCCAGGATGCTCGTTTTTGACTCCATCACACTACCGTGTAAACAAATCGTTCTCTTCAAACAGGATGTTATATGTACTTCAAAATAAATAGTGTTCCGTTGAAATACGTTTATCTGAAAACAAGAAAAACACCAGAAGACAGAAAACATCCTGACTTAAACAGGAAAGCTAACTATTTTTCTTGACAACGCTTATATATATTTTTTCTTTCGTGTGTTGTTTTTCTGATCGAAAAACCTTTTTTTGGTTGAATTAATTTTTTTTCAACACATCTTTAGCAATAGTAAATTCCAGGAGAACGAAGGCGTGTTATTTGTCCAGTATGACCTGACAAAATTTTTTCGACTCAAAACTTATACAAAATTGATGGAGAAAAACAAGATTTGATAGATGCTTTTGGTAAGGAATCTATCAAAAGTACTTGCAGAAAGAAATGGAGAAAAATGAATGAACTTTTCACTTTAAATTTTTGAGAAAAAAAATTCTTCAGAGATCCTTAGAAAATTTGGGAGAATGAGAAAAACTACTATAGTCTGGTCGAGCTTTGACAAACTAAAATTCTTGCGACACCGAAAACAAAGAGAAAGAAAAAACTTATTTGAATGTCAAACAATACAAAAAATTGTGGGTGGGAAAGTCTTAAGAAGAAGAAAAAATTAATAAATAATGAATTAAAAAGAGTTGAAAAGCCAATAATAAAGTGAATTATGAAAGCCAGAAAAAATAAATAAATTTTATATGGATAGATTTTTCTCTTTTGAAATAAATTATTAGATATTTATTTATATTTCTCTCGTTTTTTCATTATTAATATTTTAATAAATGCTATAAAGTTTCTTTGTTATTGTTACTCTGATAATGTACAAAGGTATCATCGTGAATATGTTTGTGTTTTTGTGATTTTCGACTTCTACAACATTTGGCGGGTAGATAGCACAGCATACACGGTAAAAACACAGCCATCAAACCCATGCAAACATAACGTCCTATAACACTTTTCGTGGAGCCTTGACAAGAACAGGGTTCAACAAAACTCCCATCATCATCGCCTGTACAGTTATAACTCACTGACCGAACGCAATATATACAAGTACACATTTCGATATATCTGTCAACGTCTTTGCCGTTTTTCCTACCATTTTTCAGTTTACAACAACTCTTTTTATCATCTTCATACTCGTCAAGTTGTTTCTTTAAAATAGGAGTAAATTCAGGTAAATGTTCGCGTTTTATGTATTCTTTTTTCAGGCGAGTGTTGGCTGATGATAAAACACAAGTCCTTGATGGTTTGAAGTCCGTTTGGCATTCAGCCTTTATCGTGCAGTAATCTTCGTCTACATCTTCAGTTCGTATCGTATTCGAAGGAGGCGGAGGTATCGTGTAAGAACACGGTTTCTTATTAGTAGGAACTGTTCGAATAAGATGAGTCGTGTTACGATTGCGATTATCTAAACCACCGCACGATCGCGTTCGAGTCCGCTGGCTCTGGCTTCTCCGTAATTGTCTATCATTTATATATCCACTGCCGGGAGAAGATGTATTATTTGGTCTTGATGTATTCGAATTACCAAGTCTGTTAAGTTCTTGAAATTTTGTCACAAATTTTTGTGGGTCTTTGATAGCTGGAACCAAAAAATAATGCGTTGCACTCGAATCGTCATCGTATATCGAGTAAGGATCATTATGATTAAATGTCTTTTTATTATTAGGTATATTCATATAATTCGGATTGGTTTGTAAGTTAACTACGCCATCCATTATAATGCTGACATATAAAATTATCTTTGTGTTGAACGTACTTTCCGTTAATGGCTGAATGATTGCGTTTATTTATATTCCTGAAAAAATAAAGAAAAAGAAAATTATAGATATTGAATGCAAAATATAAATAGAACATTAATAAATGATCATCATAAATTTATTCTTGAAGTTTGTTAAAGCGTTTGATCCTAGTGCTGTATGTTCCTTACATGATTGTTTATAAAAGTATAGTGGTTGCGACTCTTGCTATATATCTTGATAAAGTGAACAACATGATTTAAAACCACATTGCTTTTATCTCGAAGAATGTATAGCTGGCAAAATATGTATGGAACATAACAACATTTCAAAACAAATAAAAAATCATGTAAGACGCGTACATCGTTATCCATATGTGCAATCAACTAAATGACATATCTTGTGTTTACGCTTCCACTCAAGTATTTGAATGAATTAACCTGGTTTCTATATAAACACAGGAACTTGAGTGACATCTAAACGGATATCTTGTTAGCCACGACATGTAATAAAAACATTAAAGAGAGGAAACTAATGTATTTTCTTTTGAATAAATTCCATTCGTTCTCATACAATAAAGTAAAATAAACCTAAAACATATCTCATTTTTAATCTAACGTTCATTTTAAGACTTGAAATTTTTGATGTAGAACATAAGGACCATAAGGTGTAGTGAATTTAGCCTTTCCTCAATCGGAGCATTTTTCTTATCATTTCGCCAAAAACAAGACTTTCAAATCGTAAGTTTCAAACTAGAAGCAGAGAAATGTAAAAACCTTAGCCTGCTCTCGCCTGCGAAAGAAATTTCAACTGTATATGAGTTAATAATTGGTTATGAAATGGAAACCAGGTCCATGACAATCATTATGCCATCACATTTTCTTCTCTGTTTAGACCCCATTGAAAAACATTAGAAAAAAAGTTAGTAATAGCTCAGAGTTCCTTTAAAATCCGGCTATTCATTCATCATAGAATACGTTTTGACGATCAAGAGTTTCCGGGATCGTATTCAAAATCATGTACATTTTTTTCTTTGGTGTTTTTTTCTTTTTTATAAATATAATACATATTATAAAACTTTTTTTCATATTTTTTTCTTCCTTTTTTTCTAGTAACTAAATACAAACTTCAATTTTAAAACAAAATATTTCAAAAATTGTTTATAAAAAAGGAAACATTTTTTGAGTGTATGATTATTCCTTGAGATATATTTAGCTAAAATAAACAACGCATTTTTTATCTAAACATTTGGAGATTTGAAGAGCTTCGAAGCTTTCTTCACTATCAAAACGAAAATTGTGAGAGAAACTAGATTGCAGATCTCTTTCTTCTTAAAATTAATCATAAATTTAATTCGAGTAATTGGTACTTCACGGATATGCAAATAAACTAATTATAACTTTCCTAATTATACTTCGTGCATTCTTTTCCAAAAGTTTGAATGAGTTTTTTCTTTACTTTTTTTAACACTGTTATTATTACTCTCACCCGCAGAGATTAAAATCGAAACCGTCGGATGGAGTTACAAACCAAGCGTAATGGAGAAGAGAATACTAATGCTTGTTTCAGAATTTTAAGAACCATCACAGAGTACAATAAGTTTTTTGTAATGCTAATTATATAATTAGGGCCTATTAGTTTTATTTGAATTAAAAAACACTTTTTTGTTTGCTATTGGGTTAATAACATCACAGGTACAGTATGATTCGTCCCTGTTTAATTTGAAAAGAGGGACGAAATTGAACGACTTAAATGAAACAGAATTCATTGACATTCATTGACGACTTTTTTCAAACACCACCAAATTTCTTCACAACAATTTGATCATAAATAAATGATAGTGACATAAGATCACGTAAAATCTATTCATCGTTCCTGTGTCAGAGGCGACAGTCTATATGTCAAGTCATCCTTTTCGGCCATCATCATCAAAAACTGAGAAAACCCACCCGGAAACAAATCACTTGCGAAAGTTTACGTTGAATTCATGACAAAAAGAGAGATCTGAAGTTATACAACTCTCTAAGAAAAAGTATTAGCAAAGGCAGTATACCTTTTAAAGGGGTATTAGCAAACAGTAGAACTTAATTACACGAGGTCGAATAGTGTAATGACGTCAGATCCCCGCTGTGAAAAAGAGCTTTATTACTAAAAGGATGCAAATGCTTAAAAAGACGAACTATTACAAATAATTTCAATAATAGTATAGAACAAAAAACGCATTATAAAGTACATGTATTTTATAAAAAGGTATTTTTGGCTGCAGGGGCATAGAACTCATTATTTCAAAAGAAGTAAGTTCCTTGAAGGTATCGCTCGATCTTTTTGACGGGCACAATCTAAAGTTTAGATTTTTTTGCCGGTAAAAGTTTTACCATTTAAAAAATTCAAAATTTTTACTCCAATTAAGGCAATGCAGCCTTTTACTTTCATTGCTGGACAATATGATGTAAATAAAATCTAGTGGTTTTCATATGGAGACAAAAACAAGTCATCAGAAAGAATTTTACTTTTCGTGTCAATTCTATGCTGTCATCATCATCATAATCAACAACAAAAACTTCAATCGACTACATCCAATCCTTAATTCCGACTTCAATTGTTAAATGCCAAGCCATAGTACATTTCAAAATAAATACATCCCTGATACGTCCGCAGACCGGATTTCCATCTTTTAAAAACTCTTATTCTAAGGGAAGAAATAAATCATAAACTTTGTCGCCTTTACAAAAATAAAAATTGGCTTTTAAAAACTCATTGTTTTCTTTTCATCTATAGCTATCCTATTTTTTGCGCAAACAAAAATTCAGATCATCATCGGCCAACCAACTAAATATTCCCAAAAAAAGTCTATCAGGAAAGCAAAAAAAATTCAGGTTATGAGCCAGAAACGAACAATAAATATATAAGAAGTGGACAATGTAAAACGGTAGAAGCAAATGTTTTCTTAGGATCATTGAATCATCCTTCTCAAGGTTAGTGAAAATAAATACAGTGGTTCCTTCACAAGTGGAAATGTTTGGGAAAGTCATGACATAATGGAAAGTGCATGGGGAAATCGAGTAATGGTCCATGTCATGAAATAAGTTAGATTAAAAATATGTACCAAGTATTATATAATAATATCTATAATCAATATCTCGGTTAAATCCTCAGTTAATAATTTTCCACCCTGATAGTGCTACCTAACATCATATACATTTGAAAACATCATAGGCTTTGTCCAGGAAAGTATTTAATCAGAAAAAAAATTCGAGGTAACAAAAACTTTAATATCAATTACTATCCTAAAACTCGAATAGAAGATAACGATAAATTTATGATAGTTTTCGACGTTTTTATAAAAAAGTTTGCAAAAATTCCTTTTTAAAATTCCTTCCTTTTTAAAAATGGACATAGATGGAAGCGCAAAATTAAATCAACTTCAAATTTTATCCACTCTCAGACCTTTCATGATTTTAAGTTTTCTGTAAGGTTCTATAATAAGCTACAGTTTCGTTTTCTGTTTCGAGTGGTCTAAACATAACAGAATATTAAAGAACGTGTGAGGATTAATATGAGGTTTACTTCCTGGCAAAACTTACCAAACACTATTGTTGTTGAAGTTTTGTTCTTAAATCTGTACACACTAGAAAACATTTATATGGTTAAGTCAAATAGTTGAGGTTGAGTAGTGGAGCCAGGAAAACTTTTTATCATTGATAGAAACCGCATCACTTCTTTATATCAAACCAAAATAAAACCTACACAAAGTTCGTCCAAAAATGTACTTTTTTCTTTGCAAACTCCTTGATTCAAAAGTATCAAGATACAGGCAGGAAAATACAGCTACTTGACAGTCTAACTTTATGAAAAATTCAATCAATTGTATTGAAAAATACCTTAACTTTCAGCAAAATATAGAATAATATAGGTTAAAAAGTATTAAATTTCAATTCTAAACCTGTCACCGATTAAAAACGCTATACAAATACTGAAAAATTAGTCAGTGTGAAAACTGACTACATGGATCAGAACCATTTTTGGAAAATTTGCCTGTCATTCTGTATTGAAAATTGTTTGGTTTTTTCACTTTCTAACAATAAGTATGAAATTAAGATATAACATAACCGAACACATGAATCAAGGAAAAGAATATATATTTATAATTGGGCGATGGTTGAATTCATCAGAATGTATTTGTACAAAAAAATTCATTCAAAAATTGTTATTACAAAATTTGCTTTATAAGTTCAGATTTCTGGCTATGCTATAGTTGATAATGCTTGGTAGATATTGCACAAAAAAATTGTCTTTAAAAACCTCGCGGAAATAGGTCAAAAAGGTATTGAAGTGTAGTTTTAACCAATCGTGTCGTTATTGGCACTCCATAATTTCAAAGTAATAAAATTTAAAACTGTTACAAACCAAGAAAATCCTAACTGGCGTAAGCAACAGAATTCATTATATATCGTGAAAAGATCGAGCTGATTCACAAAAATACCCTCACCGAAACTTGAGGAAAAAAGGTCCTTTTAATAATAATATATAATATTTTATAATCATGTAGAAAAATAAAAAATAATTATTGAAAAAAAAAGGTGAAATTTGACGGCCATGATAATTTTTTTTCTCCTAATTCAAACAAGCGAACAACCATATGAAGGGTTTGTGAAGATGAAAAGAGAAAATTCGCTCTCAAAATTTTCTTGTTCCTAGATTTAATACATAATTCATTAGTGTTCCTTTTCTTTTTTGTCTAGCAAATAAAAAAATAACAAAGAAAAAAAACCATAAGCCTCAGTGAAAACACGATAAGGAAAGGAAAAATTTCGAATGCGATATATGGCCATTAATAAATGGAGTGATTCCTCGAATGCCTTGCAGTAAGCGCGGCCATCCATCGGCTGAATCTTAAAGCGATATCAAAACCATCCATTTTTAACGTAGCTTTTCCCACCAACAAAATGTTAGTATTGTCACAAAAAATACAAGGGCAAGGCCAAGTCATCAATGATGAATAAGCGAGACTCCTCCCATGCAAGCTATTCCAACCAGCAACAAAAAGATTTGCTTCAGTGATTCCCTATGGACAAAACAAAAAAAGAGATTAAATCAGACATCCTTCCTCAAAATCTCCTTATCATCTTATTCCAACAGCTTTATTCTAACTTGTACACCTGAGGAGTACCTTATAATTCACCATTTTTCCCAACGAAGAGGGCGGCAAAAAGCTTTTTTTCTTATAGTTTAATTAAAGCGTAATTTAGTACCTACTAAATGACCTCATGCTAAGGTCAGAAAATATTTGCTGGGGTCCATACACGTTTTTTTTGAAAGTAGGGAAATCAAATCTTTTGGAAAAGAGTGATATTGGGTTAATTTTATTGCTGTTAAATTAAATTTTGATAAATCATAGCTATTTCACACAAAACTGGAATCTTTTGTATTTTCAAAATATTTTGAAAAAACATATATTAGAAACAATAGGCAATAAAGAATACCTTAAATCATCTTCTTTTAAAAGGTCTGGGACCAATGTTATCAAGGAGATATAAATGAAACCACCAGAAGTGTAAGGGAGCACCCATGCTGAAGCATCACCTGTAATAAAAATTAATTTTTATTTATATGAACTCGCATTAATTCAAAACAAGAGTGGCACCTTAGAAAGCAACAGTTCAGTGCATCAGATTTTCCTTCTTATCGACTTTCTTTTGAGGAATAGACATACAATCCGATTATTTTAGAGGAAAACCTCAACAAAATCAAAATCAGAGACACTTAAGATTAAGGAGCGGAACAAATGAATCTCAATTTACGATTCAGTTTCTTCTCTTCTCTTGCAAAAAAATATAAAGCTCCAGTCACTTGAAAAACGATGACAGATAATTGACACTGAAAATGACAAGGAAATGACAGGGAAAATGACACTTTATCAGATAACTGCAAAATATTCTGAAATTATAAATTATTTGTGTCGCGTGAGAATATGTCAGCTCAATTTGCCCCTTGGCAAACACACATATTTTGTTCGCATTGAAAAGTCCGGAATATGGCTATACCTAGCTGTCAAAGAAATTAACGCATCTTAATACCTTTATTCAATACTAAAGCAAAAGGTTATAAAGGGTTATGACTGTTGAATTGAAATCTATAACCAATCAGTTATATGCAACATCTATAAGATTACCTGCGCTTTCTGCGAGCAGTCCAAATAAACATCCAATTAAAGCTCCAGAGGCTGTTATGATCTATAACAAAATCAAAGCGTCCGTAAGACACGATACTGTAAGGAAATGTGTTCCCTACGCAGGTAATTTACAGGTTATCAGGTATTCTATATCAATAAAGGAGGAGAACACAGGAGATCGATAACAAAAATAAACAAAAAAAGAAAAAAATATCATGTACTTGTCTAAACTTGAGTAAACCCAAATCTTTAGGAGAAAGAGCAAAGTTGTGGCTTTTGTCTTTTAAGTGAAGTGTAAAAAAATGAGGATAAAAACCAATGTATTAGCATAACGTTATGTAAATAAACCTAGTTCCTCCACATCATGGTTTTCATGCAATATCAATTTTATTTTATTTCATGTAACAGGAGAAAGCAAGAGAAAGTGAGAACGAAATACTAAACTTTTTTTTCAAGAGGAAAATGGATAAAAACAGTTGAGAGAAGCTTTAGAGGTGCTTGAAAGAAGTTAAGGAGATTTCTGCATGTTTTACGAGGCAAATAATTTCAATGTGTCAATACCTTAGTAATTAATTCATGTCACTTTTTTATGCGTAAAACGCACTAAAAAAGACTGTCACACAAGCTATATTTGTGTGCAATAAAAAACATAGACTTCCACACGCCGTGCGCTAGATTAGCAAAAAATAACAAACAGAATCTTTCGACAACACGCTTTTGTCCACAAAATCACCATGGACATGAAATTTATGCAAATCTATTGACGATTCATTTACGAAGTTTCAATAACCAACGAAATATGCCATGTCAACAAAACAAGATAAATAAAACAATATAAACAAATGAAAATTCGTGTTTTTATTTAAACTGAACTTGACGCTAATCTCAGTTGGGTCACATACGGACAGCCCTCTGTAAAAAACAAAGTTGCAAGATGATGTACCTGACCCTTAGCAGCTTCCCATCGTTTAAATCCAGCTTTAAGAAGGATAGCAAAATCTCCAATTTCGTGGGGTATCTCGTGTAATAGGATCGCAAAGGTTGTACAAATGCCAACCTGAAAAAAAAAAAAAAGTTAACACTTAGTACGTACAACGTACATCTTTTCTAAATTCGCTACATTCAAAAAGCAAGCTAATGTACGCCGGAAAAAGAAGTATGACAGTTTAGGGACATTGACGTATAAATTGACAGAAAATACAGTCATCTTATTGTTCGTTCTCTTTTTTCTTAATTTCCTTAGTTTTCTTACGAGCGGCTAAAAATAACAGATCTTTGTCACCTCTTTCCAAATACAACGTTTAGAAGAAAATTTATGGCTTGACACAAAAAATGTGTTTGACACTTGGAAAACAAGAATTGGTTTATTTTTCTTTCAACACCAGGTAACACACCATAAGGTGCCAGTAATTTTTCATGTTAACAGCTAGTGGTCACATGACATCTAATAAGTTTTAGACCATCTTGAAATGCCAAATGTATAAGGCACTTGACTGTCTTAATGCGTGGTCAAAAAAGTCTTTAAAAAGTAAAAAGATTTTGTTTTTCACGTTCGCATTTACGTAATAGCGGTCACTTTTCTATAACTGCCTCAGTTTACAAGTCTCTTGTCTATTCAAAATAGCCTTACATCTCGTTAGAATGTGCCCAATACTTTACTTACAGCTTTGGTTTAAAATATTACAATACATGCCGTTACATATGCAGAAATTGATAATTTTATTCCTATACTTAAATACAGTAGCCTAGCTGAACCATTTTCGCTTATTCATTTCAATTTGTTCATTGAATCCAACAATCTGATTGGATAGTAAGAAAAATTAAGAAAAACCCCTAAATAGAAAAGGGAAGATGTCATTGTTGGGCTCAGATGATTAACAGTGTGAATTTCTATTGTCGTACAAGCGACTTAGATCCTGATTCTATAAGATGGGTTAACCTGGGTAGGGTAAAGGCCGTGTGAAAGCTAACCTAAATATAAGATATACTTCGCAAAGAAAATTCTGGCAAAATGTAATTATAGTTGTTTGGGTTAGGGTTAGAGTGCCCAAGTCAAAGGTCATTAGAAAACAAGTTTTTTGTAATTTTTCCAATCGATTCTGATCAAAAAAGCACATACCATTTACGTTAATTGTCGGATCCACAAATACGCGTACGCACCAGCAGGAGATTAAAAAGTCATTTTTTATTATGCTGATTCAAAAGAAAATAGCTTTTTAATGACTCTTTATCTCTTCTCCTTTGTGCGTGCGCGTACTTTTGAATCTGTCACTGATTTTTCAACATAACTGCGGGTTTACGAAACGATTCAACCAGGCGTTTCGACTAAACACGGGTCAACCCGGATCATTAATAACAAAACGAGATTCTAAACATGAAGATAACGATGGCACTCACCGGTGTGCTGACGAGAAAACTTCCTGATACTGCTAAACCATGTGTGAAATTATCACTACAATTAGCGAATAGATTCAGGTATCCAATCACCTAATAGAAGAAAGAAAAACTATATAAACGTTTGCCAATGATATCAAAATATTAACTTACACAATTTGTGAAGTTATGGATGACGCCTTCTTACATAAGATTCAAATATTAGTATGATGTTTCAATGCCTGGTTGGATAGCAAAACAAGTAACTGACATTCAAAATTGTTGTAATCTTTCTTGCTTACTTATGATAACAAAAGGCGTTTCTCATATAAAAAGACCTCTTCAAAAATTCCCTTACTATGGTCCCAAGAAAATAAGGACGATAGTTAAGTACTCTATAAATAT
Organism: Darlingtonia californica; assembly: GCA_032270445.1. NCBI lineage: Eukaryota > Viridiplantae > Streptophyta > Magnoliopsida > Ericales > Sarraceniaceae > Darlingtonia > Darlingtonia californica. The sequence continues at coordinate 39,671 of JAUBWS010131960.1, forward strand.
ATGGAAACTGTCAATTGAAATAAATTAAATGAAGGGGGAGTACTTTAATTTCGTCTTGTGTGTAGATGTCTTCTTCGTCTTCTTTTTCAATTGCTGGTGATTTTTCATCTTCATAATCTGAATTGAAATATAATGAATTAAGCAATGATAATACCGGTCATGATTTTACACCTAACGTAAATCAAATTCAACTACACATGTTGGGGGCATTCGACCTATGGACCATACGGGCATATGCCAACCGTATGAAGTAAAACGTACGATTTTTCACGCTTTAGAGTCTGCTAATGGTCGCAAATTCACAAAATTTTGAGGTGCAGTCCCTTCAAAATCGTGATATGACCAAATTTGGTTTGGTTCTTAAAATGTTGTTCAAATTTGGAGAAAAGAGTAAGATTTTTCGAATAATCATTCGATCTCAAATAAAAGTAGTTTCCAAGCGGCCCAACCCAAAACAAGGCAACTCCCAAACTTTTAATCTATAACTTGTTGGTTCATTACCTATATCTTTCTTTCGATATCTTACGTCACCATTCGAAACCCCATTCATGTATCCGTTACCATTAGCAACTCCATTTGCGTGACCGTTACTGTGGACAACACCATTTTTTATACCATTTTTCAGAGTTGTTCCGTTCTGTTTGACTTTATCCAAAGAAGCGATCTCCGCAGCCAATTCTTCTGAAATTTTTTCCTGGAAAAAGAACCACATCTAATCATCCAACAGTACCTTAAGTGGATTAATTTTAGCGCGGATTTCATTTCATTTCAACTTCAAACAAAGTCCGCAAATAGGTGAAATTTAATCATGGCGAAAATAAATATATTTTTAAGGTAAATATTAAATTTTTTCAAAATTTCTCAATAGAATGATGATTTTTGTTCAAGGATCGATTTAGTTAATGCTTTTTAACGAAAATTTGCCCATTATCCAATCTTACTTTTTTTGCTTCCAATATGTCACGACATTTTTCTTCTTCCATAAAGATTTTCTCGATAAACATGAAAGACAATAAACCAGCAATTATCCACAATCCGATCTTCATATGACCATAATGACCATCATTATCTACAAAATGAACGAAAGATCCTTATCAGTCCGTTACTTTCTAAACTATGCAGTATGAAAACTGTTTCTTGCTGCGTATGGTTTCTGCATCATTCATAACAAGTGAGTAATCTATCTTTTTGGTTCACCTCAACCGCAACATTTTTTACAATTTTATAGTGGAGAAAACTTTTGTAGTAAAAATTCCAAAACTGTTTCTTTCATATTCAATATTTGAAAATGTCCATAGTTATACTGGATGCATTGTCTTTAAACTCAGCGTTCTATAATTCAATAATCTCTCTAATTCGAATTTCAATCTTTTCCGCTTGACAATCGATATTTATAGATTCAACTAAAACTAATACAGCGGAATCTCTATAAAGCGGACACCATCCGTACAAAAAAATGTACATTCACTTTTGGCTTTTGTATCCTGGATTTTTAGCTACAAGATGCAAATGCTGAGGTGCAAATGATGATTGGCATGGCAGTGTGACTGAAACGAAACGCACATCAGTTTGGGTAAATAAGAAAGCATATTTGAAGATTTATTGTGGATGAAATTATTTGCCCACTTTGTTATGCTAGTACGGTAATGATTTCGTAATGGTTAGTACTGCGAGACAAACAAAATGATTCCTAATTTTATTGAAGACTCATTGGAGGGAATTTATAGTCGGGGGCAAGGAGGGATTATCCTCACTTTTACAGGAATAATTCTGTTGGCCATTTATAAGTCATTTAAGGTATGCTAATTTCAAAAATCTTGGTCTAATAAGCTAAATCTGGGGAAAATATCCATTTTCAAGCAATTAAAGTGATAATTTCTGCTCTCAATGGTCCTAACTTTAAAAGTAAAATTTTGAAGGTTCGATTTTTCAGTTCTGTTTTGATTTTTAAACAGCCAAAAGGATCCTTTTTTGTAGGTAAGTCATCAGATTAAAAAAAAATTAGTCTTGACCAAGTACAGCGCGCCAAAAATGTTATAAATATAATTTTTTTATTTTGCGCGCCATTTTGAATTTGTGACGTCGTTAAAAATGTTGTTGATGTCAGCAAATTTAGTTTGTTAAGGTTAGTACGTGTTGAAAGTTTCATTGTGATATCAGTTCTCTATCAAAAGTCAATTTCAAAAACATTTTCCTACCTTACAACCTCAGTTTGGGTATAATTACCCAACTACTTAAAAGTTAGGAATTTACTAAACAAGTTCTTATTGTAAACAGTCATTCGTTCAATTTAATACAATCATCAGACCACGAAAGTAAAAGACTTCGTATTGTTTGGATCGCCCAGCAGGAGTGAAGTCTCCGCCTGTGGCTTATAAGCGCCTTCTTGATTTATTTCAACTTTTCACCAGGCTTGTGTTTTGGAGAAAGTGAAAGGAGACACGCGTATGGAAATGATCTTTTTGTTTGTGTGGTTTGAAGGGATTAAAGTATTGGTAATGTCTCCGATTCAGTCAATAAGAAAAACTATTTTGATGCTAGTAATTGCATTCATTTTTTTCTTTCGTTTTTTCAGCAAATAACGCTGCTATATTTGGAGGGATAGATGTTCAGAAGACATCAAATTGACATTTAACTATGAATTAATGATGATTCTAAGCACCTTATAATGTCAATCAAGAGAACGCTAAAGACACATGTTTATGTGTAGGATTAAGTTAATACTTCTTTTTTGCTTAATAACAAGGGTGCGTGGAGGCGGTGTTTTGCATAGTATGGGGAGTGGCGGTTTGACACAATAAAACGCCCTTAGAGAAAGACCTTAGAGATGGAGACAGAGGATTGTGACACTTACGAGAAAGGATTAATAAAGATTATCTTCTGCCTAAATCGGAAAATAGGGCGGGATTACTCGGACCGATAGGTAGCGTCACTCACAAGAAGTCGCGAAGAAAAAATGATGAAAGCTACTTAACTGACCGACAGTCTACATATTTGTATGACAGAAGATGAAGGAAAAAATTTATCAAATTAATCAACCCGTTATCAATCCACACATATTACAAATCTTTTTTTTCATAATAATGTATATAAAACTTCAAATACACGCAAACCACAGAAGTTGAAAAAAAAACTTAAAAATAGAGAGAAAAAAAGTAGAGGAAATAGATTATCCAGATGTCCCGCGACGAAAGAATGAATACCAAAATACATTGAGTAATGATCGATCTTTCGGACATACGCCGCAGGGGGTATACTGCAAACGGAAATACCACCCTCGCGTATTGAACAACAAGTTATCGACCAAAACAAGAACACATAAAGAACGTTTTATGTTGTCAAGGTATCTTTAACAAAACCATAGTTCCGTTAGAAACGATGCGAATTTTACAAGTCTTCTGACCTCGAGACAAAAAGCAGAGTAGAATTTCAGAACATTAAAATTACGCCACTAAAAATGGAAGTCATATAAAAAAACTCAGTTAATGTAGCCTGGAACCAAGCTATTTTTCTTTATGCAAGGATCAAACGGCGCGAATATCACAGTATCCTTTCCCTGGTATTTTACTGTTTCTCTGGGATGTAGTTGATTGATACTAAAGTACAGCCTAGGTCTAGGCTATAGTTAATGTGGCTGAATACTCTCTTTTATATAAGAACCAAATAAATTTTGCTTAGCTTCGATGTTCTAATATTTTTGCTGGAAATGAGTCTCAATTGTTCTTATTCAGATGTAGTTCATTTACTGTTCTTATGCTGTATTCAAACATAAAGTTTCTATATTTGGCTTAAGCAAGAATTTTCTGGGACAATTACATCAAGCATTTCAGGTTGAAAGGGACTAGATCCCATTGACATTTGCAAGACTGTATATAGGCTATGGTTAGCTTTACCGGTGAGTTCATTCAATGTACTAGTCTCAGGAAATTGCCTGATCATATTGATTAATAAGTGAATTATAAAGAAGGTTGACAATGCTATGATTTAAATACGTATTTCATTACAGTTATCTTATGTTCATATTTGAATTGAGCTTCAGCTTGTTATTCGCTTCTTGTTATTCTTTCGGTACAATTTGAGCCTAAGTGTTCTTATAAAATTTATTATTGTAAGGGGAAAGCGTGTAACTACGTTGATAAAAAAGTGTAGATTTAATATTTAGAAATTGACAATATTGCTGAATGCCGATGTGAAGTAGAAAAATTGTATCTTTCAAACATCCTGTGAATTCTGAGGTATTTCATAAATGGCATTGGTAAATCTGAGCAAAAGTTGTTATAAAAGATTGTGAAAGAAAAAAAGAACATCTTTCCTACGGTTCCGTCAAGCATGCATGGAATTTTACTACATGGTTAATTTATGAAGAAAAAATGGTTATGCAAGTTCAGGATAATACATTAAAATAAATAAACAGTAAGAAAGAAAAAAATGATCCCCATAATATCAAGGAAAGCTTTATAATAGTCGTGCAGTGAGTTAAGGTAGCAAATTGTAAATTCGCATTTCTGCTGTGTTCAACCTTTTAACCATATAAGGGTAAAAACGACGTCAAAGCCGTCACATGTTTATGTGGAATTTTTTTCGTGCGACGTCTCACACGGATTCACAGCACTCTCGTGGAGAATTTCTACAAAATTAAAAAAAATACTATTCATATTAAAGAACTCAATTGTCTGTGAAAAGTGTATCCCAGTTTGTTCTGCATAACAAATTTTCTCCTTAACCGAAGGTGGAGTCGTGGTGGAATTTCAGTTATTTTTCTTTCCGCTTGCATAATGTCTGAATAGCTCCACGTTGCAAGTTGAGAGAAAGTGGTCGAAATTAAAGTGTGGGAGCTTATAATTAAAATCAAACTGAGAAGAAGAAAAAATAATTATTGCATACATCCACATTTCTTCTTTCATTAAACTACAATGATTCCATCACCATCCTACGCAAAGTTTTATCTACCATGCTGTTAAATTTAATTTCTAAAAGTTCCCATTTAGGTGTGATAAGGTAAATTGGTGCTATGAAGTGTAAATATACGGTTCCGTAAGAATTTAAGGTTGCGACGGTGTAACGCTTTCCCGTACATATCGTGATAAGGTGAAAACATATCAAGAGCTGGTGTGTCGCGAAAGCAGAGGCTTCAGTGTCTAGTAAGCGCTGTAATTTCTATCCTCACGTGGGATATACCCATTCCGAGATATCTGAGTCAGATAAATCGTCCTGATGATTTCCTGATTTGCTACGATGGAGACTGGATATGCTTTTAACATCTCCTTATAGCAATCCTTACTTCATCTACGAAAGAGGATTAATTTTCGTAGATTTAAAGCAAAATGAAATCCGCGATAAAAATTAACATTTGGAGTGTCCGCAAAATTAAATTCACTCGAATTTTCAAAAAAATGGCAATTTAGGCAGAAAAACCTAGGAAGTTGCACTAATAATATAAGAATTGTGAGCTCGAATCTAACTTCAGTCCTCAGTTTTTTTTTAATTTGTTCACTTAGTGTTAATGATGATAATGTTTGATATACTCCTTTATCGCACTCGAACAAACAACTAAATTTCGGCAGCTTCCTCGAATTGGGTAGGGCAACTTGAAACGAAACCGGTATCACTAAAAATTAAATAAGATTTCAGAACAAAGAGGTCTTAAAATGTTTATTTTTTGAGTTATAGCACCGGTATCCCCATTGTGAATATGCAGCATGCATTTTTGAACTCGGCTATGTTGTGCAAACCTAAATTGAAATTTTCTCAGTGAAATACTGAATTAAAAGAAAAATGACTTACTGGATTTCATACATAATTTGAACTAAATAATAAGGGGTTTGAAATAAAATAAGGTGTTCAGGGTATTTTTTATTCACAATTGCCCACCATTTTGACTGACAAAACTTTTTTTGACCCATGTTGTCCTTGGACGTGATTCTGAAAGGTTACGGGCGCCCTGCATTCTTGGAATCAATCAAATTGGCTTTTGACAAAATAATTGACTTGACGAATTCTGAATTATTTCTGTTTTTTCTAAGTCTTCAGAAACCTACATTCTGAGGATCGCTTCAGGAACTATGATGAAGGAAAAAAATATTGATTGGGGAAAATCAAAACAATTCAACTCAGTGATGTGATTATATGAACTTTTTACAAATGACAATAGTATGGACTTATAAGCATGGCCCGCCACAGTACATCAACAAAGATGAATTAGTGAATGGTCAAGTGGGTGTGTATTTCACCCTTGGAACCTGCTGAAGAGGTATTACACGCCTCCAAGGATATGTACAACACAAAAGAATAATTTGGCATCCTTCAGATGGTTTCATTATTTACTACCTTAAAGGCAGAAATTTCGCGGGGAGATTGCGATTTTTGGGCATTTTCGCGAAAATAAAAACCCAGAAAAATTTGAAATTCAAAAATCGCAAAAACAAAAGCCACGAATTTTTTCTTATTCTTTGGTTGTTTTGCATTTTTTTCAACCACGAGGATTTTCAAGTGGGACTAATGGAATAAAATCATGTCGTTTTTTCTGGTAATAAAAAATGCTCTTTTTAGATATTTTTGCTTGTAAAGATCATTCCAAATCTGAAATTTTTGTTGCTTTAAATCCCCCTTACTATCTAATTGGTATTTAGATTTTTGATTTTATTATTTGGCATTTATATAATTCTCAAATTTGCGAAAATAAAAACCACGAAATAATCCTCTCTCCAAAAATCGCGAAATTTTCTGCTGGTAAATATTTCTGCCTTTTAAGGTATTATTTTCATAAACAGTAAAAGTTGTAAATAAAAAGACAAATAAAACACTAGCATGCATTAAGAAAGAGGAAAAAATGCAGTTTGTCTGCAATGTTGACTAAAATGCAATGGCCTCCTTCTTTAAATTACTTCCAATGAATATTGCTATATTTAAAAAAAAAATGAAAAGCCACCAGGATAGCAAAGCCTATCACCTAAGTTTGGGGGTTTGAAACCAAAACAAAATGCCATGATTCAAATATGCGATCACCTTCCGTCCTAATTTCTAAGTTAATATTTTTCGCTTAACTCTTTGGGTATAGTGTGATCGTTAACAGCCTTCTGAGACTATGTATAAAATCGAAACCACAAGTAAAGTTTCAGTGAAACAAACCTTGGGGGCAAGATCACAGAAGGCGAGGCGCGCGCTGGATTCAGCTTAGCCAAAAATTCGTCGTACCCACAGGGTTAACGGAAGTTTTTCAATTTTTTGTAACTTATTAAATACCGGCATATATTTTTAAATTCGAGTTTCAGAACACAAACTTCCTGCTGTTCTAATGGGTCTCAGAACACAAACTTTCTGCTGTTCTAATGGGTTTCAGAACACAAACTTTCTGCTGTTCTAATGGGTTTCAGAACACAAACTTTCTGCTGTTC
>JAUBWS010131961.1:4836-18538 GCA_032270445.1 Darlingtonia californica
TTCGAAACTTACAAAAAGCTGTCAATCCTTTAGAGACGATCTGTCTGAAATCATCTTTAGATAACAAACCAAGAGGTCGACCAAATGAACCAATCACGTTGCCTGTTGTCGAAGCTCCACCAGTGCTTCCCCAGGTCACGTAATAAGATGTATTCAAATCATCCAAGTTCACAGACCAATCATTTCGGGCTATTGATACAAGCATACTATCAAATTTCTCACGGCTTTCTCTACCAACGAGACGGTCACCAAAAAGGCGTTTGGCGTGATACGCCCATACTTTTAATAAAGATTCCGCAGAACCACCCGAAGCGTCAATGATGTCGTATCTCAACAATGCCAGTATCCACATAGTGACGTCACGAGGCGTAAAAATATAATGAGGATAATCGTCGACTGTGAATTTACTTTTCACCTAAATAATGAGAGAAATGAAAAGTAAGAAGTCTGGTTCACTTATTCAATTAAGTCGTCAATTTTGCAATCATGTATGTCGAGCATATTGCAACTTTCAGTTTACGTGATATTTTTCATAATGATAAAGAATTTTGCAGATCAATTACTCTTTCTTTATGAATTTCGAATGATAAAAATAATTCGCAACTACTGACATTTTGTATGTTTACGTAGGTTATTTAGATCCTTTTCGAGATTAGATAGATTTTTCAAAATATTTCTGGCATAAGACACATAAAATTTGAATAACCGAACCAACTAAAGATCTGAGGTCTTGTTACCGAAACCCTCCCTTTATCGTGAACTTGCTTTACCACGACGATTAACCTTGAATTCCACTTATTGTTAGATCATCATAACCGATGTGAAGCGCTTCCATAACTTTTTATTTCTATCAGAATGTTAATTTGACTGAGTGGAAAAATGAGTTGAAACTACCTTCAATTGAGATACCCCCCCCCCCCCTAGCAAGATAACTTACAAAATCATAGATTTGAATGGTTGACTTAGCCAGTTGTTTTAGATTCTTTTCGTTGCCCCATATCGAATGCGTCTGATACATCTCTTTCAAAAGACCTTTCAGATATTCTGTATAAATTGTCTCTAATTGTGATTTACTCGGGTACCTGGAAAAAACAATCACAAATGAACTCTTTTCTAGGAACGATAAAACACCCACTACTAAAATTGGACGAGGGGAAATACAATCAACCACGGACGTTTTTAATGAACTTATCGGCTGGGTTACTTACTATATAATTAACATTGTGGAAAAAAATATCAGTATTGGTGCTTAGATACTGAGTTTGGATTTTAGAGGTCCCAAATTCGATGACTTCACAAAGTTAGCTAATCGTAAATTAGAGAAAGTTTGATGTTAATTTATACACTTACCCAATTGAGACGATGCGGACAATAGATGTAAATCTTGAACTAAGTTGATGTCTACCAACAGAACTGGTAGAATTCATGGAAGCAACGATCTGTACACCATCCAAACCAACCCATTCCAAATTTAAATCATAAAATCCATTGTATGTTATCACCTAATTAAAAATAGGAGAGCAATAACCCATTAAAACCAAGAAAGTGAATTTTGATACCCTGTTTCTCTGATTTTAACACTCGATTGAAGTGAAAGTAAGCCAAATCTTTTTCAATTTAATCAAGACAGTTTAATCAAGTTCTGGAATATAGTTTAAGGTTCTAGAAGAAAGTTTCTCATAGAGATAAAAAAGCAAGCATCCACACTCAAATCAACCGAAGTTCAAAGTTTTTTTTCCATGAGAAATATTTTATCTGATTACTCTATCTAATTTTCCCTAATAAGCTTTCTTACAGAAAAACAGTATCCTTTATTGACAATAGTACTTCTGTAGCTCTAAAAAGGCAACGGGGTGACTTCAAAGGAACTAAACTAAATACCTGAAATCAAATTTCGAGAAATAAGATTATTCGGTTGTCCGTGACATTATTCCCGCGAAATTTAAAAATGAAACAATGCATTCGAAAAATTTTATTATTTAAAATCGGATGAAAAGAACAAAAGAATGGTATATAACCTGTTGTAGGAATTCCACTAATTGACTTGTACCCCATTTATCAGGTTTAGGAAGGTTGATATCTTTCAAATATAGCACTAATCTTTCACAATCTTTTGGTCTGTACACTCTTCCAGTGTTAGTACTGATCGTCATGCAAGTTTGAGCAAGTTTTTGTAACACATGAAGTGGCGATGTTTGTGCATTACAATGAATCGTTGCAACTTGTACAGATCGTAACTTACTGAATGTATGGTTCAGCAGCAGCCTTTAATAAGAAATAAAAATAAAGAAAATGTTCTCATTAATAAAATTCAGCTTCTTTGGAGTGGGAACGCAGTGGTATAGTCAGGCGTACTACTGTGCAAGAGATCGCAGGTTCGACCCCTGCTTTCGTCATGTCGAATTGTCTTTAAAGAAAATCAGTCATCCTAAAGCCTACACACGAGCAATTTGCTTGTCTTGACGTGGATTCGATATGATAGATATCCGTCTGTGGACCTTCCCTCCTGGATCTGGGTTAGTGAGGCTACCTTCAATAAATATCAGTCTCTATCCATCTCTATCTAAAGGCCAATGGTAGTGCTGGCGGTCGAAGAAAATAGTTTGAGCAAGTTTATGAGATACCTCACGTCATTATTTGTAAACGGAACGGCTTATATGTACAAATATCATCACCGTTAAACCCCATATAAATTTGCGTCTGCGTCTGGATATACAGTATTTCAAAACTCTTTATTTGAGGACATTGTCTGAAATTTTGTAGTCAGCCAAACAAGACGAAATTTACGAATATCACCATATTCAAAAAAACATTTTCCGTGCAATGGTGCTTAAAGAAGGTAGGTCAAATTTATCTTGGCTTAATAAGAACCGATAAGGTGTATTTTTTTGAGTAGTTTTAGTGTTGTATAGAAAATATTGTATTACAGACTCATTTAGTTTATATACCGTAAATCCTCGAATTTGAATTTAATTTTTGAACCCCACAGGGAGGAGGGGCACTTATTCAAAGGGGGCGCTTATTCAAAGGGGGGCGCTTACTCAAGGTGGGCGCTTATTACATTTTTCTGGACGTCAAAGTTATTCAGGCAAAGACGAAAACGTAAAAATGCAAAAAAATATTGAAATAAACACTAATAAAGGATAAATAATAGAACAAATTATGTTGTTTATTAATACTCTTTTTTGTCTTACTGTCTTCCTCGTTCCTATAAAATTTAAACTTATTTCACAGAAACTCGTTTTCAGCTAGAATTTCGAATTATCGCTCGTTCATTAAGGTCGAGGTGAAGGGCGATTATTTGAGAGTGTTAACTTATTCGAGGGAGCACTTATTCGAGAAATTACGGTACTATAATAATAAACTCACTCTTTACCACAACCTTCAGGACCAGCCAATATGAAAGGTTGTCGACAATCATCCGATTCCAACCATCTTGAGAAGAGATCAAGATAACGTTTCACATCTGGTGTCAATATGACAGGTAATTTTGTGGTGGAGAAGTCTTCCGTTCGCAAATTATCTGGAACCTAATATATGAATAAATTTACTTTTCCACGTTTTGTCTTTGTGTATGCTGTCATTCCTAAGTTATTTTGACTTTTTCATCGAATTAATTTAACAGCAAAATCTTTAACAGTTAAACCACCCTCCGCAGTGTATTCATTTTTGCTGAACTCAAAAACTATAGTTGAACTATGGTTGAACCGATTGGTTGTAAAAATCTCCATAAACTTCAAAGGCCAACAAATCAAAGATATATTAAAATGCTTGCAAAGTAACGTTTAGAACGTAGATCGAATATCAAAATATTGCCAGTTTGTAAGGAAAGGGATATATGTAGGACACTTGAAAACGATGGTCAAGTAATTAATGCCGAGTAATACCTGTAACTGGAATGTGACTAATCTTCCTCTTTCTTTATCAAAATATGTATCCAGAGGATTTGATGAATCTGGCATCGATTCACCTGTCCATTTGAAAACCTATCGATTGGATAGAAATCAAGATTAATAAAGGGTAAATTTATTCAAAACAATGTCTCGTACATCCTGGGGAAAGATTATTTTTAAGGTGAAAAATAGTACTAATACATAAAATTTGGTTTCTTCAAACCATACCTCCTTAGCCAATGCGATTCTTGATTCTTCATTCAAATTAGCCCCCATTCCTTTAACCAACGCACAGGCGAATTCTCCTTTAGACTGGACACCTTTCATATGAGACAAACCACTCAAGACAGCTCCGACCAAGGTTGTATCGACAACAAAATCTTCTCGTTTGATAACAAAGTGAAGAGCTTTCATAAAATGATCAGATATCCAACCTGCAAGCATAGTGTTATCCTTTGCTTCACGCGTTAACCACGAATCAACGATCGCTTGAACATCAGTGTCTTCGTTACTGAAAGAAAAACAACAAATATTATTCAAACTCTCATGAGATTTTAAAACTTAGTTACAGCTCTTCGAAGAAACATTCGGTAATACATATTCTATAGGCAAGTGGTCAAGGTGATGAGCTTAGAAATGAGAGGTCCCGAGTTGAACACCTTCATGAGGCATACTGTGTTAAAAATTGACAATTAATCCTTTAATTCCACGAGGCTCCCAGTAAATGCTTTGAGGAATTTTAGATCCTCTTGATTTCAGATCTGATATAGGATCGAAGAGGCTTCATAAGTAAATACAAAAAGATGTAAGCAAAAGTATTGATAATGAAAAAGTTATGAAAAGACGTACGTTTCTAAAACACCCTTTGTTTATTTCATAAAATTAGCAAAATAAATAAATCCAGGAGAGTTTAAAAACTCTAAACTAAAATCTCAAGTTACTATAAATCATTTGAATAAAATCTTCAATATCCTAACCATGACAAGAAAATTATTATTTTTTATGATTATTACCTGAGGAAGATCATCCCCATACGAGATATTGTTGCAGGTGATGCTGAACTCAAATCGTGCGTCTCAAATAAAAAGTTTACGTTTGGTCCAAACTGAATACGCTCACCAGAGGGCATTGTAAGCAATCGGTTATCATCTAATACGGAATTCAACGATTCAATCCATTCCGGATCAATATCACCATCACATACAATCCATGACTGTATGTTCAAAGGTTCACGAACAACTTGTCTTGCAGCGTTTGTCAAAATACCATCTGACCATTCTCTTGTATCCATATCAATATGACCAAGGAGCTAAAAAAATACGGACTTGATATCAAAAATATGTCAAAACTCTCGATTCATCAAGTATTCAGTAAAATTTGCAACAAAACCAATTTAACACGTACACTAGACTATAAATATGGAGGAGCTCTGACAGTGAGTATTAAATCGTATACCACAGATCGCAAGGTTCCCGATTCAAAATTCCCGCATGTGCCTTTCATTCGACAATGTTTCCATTGTAGAAGCTTGAGGAAGCAGACCAGGACTATGGTATGTAGGTACATCATATAAATGTACAGCTGCAAAAGTGAAATTGTTTGCCATGTGAATTGTTGTGATAGAGTTACGAAAAGATTTTTAAAAGTTCAGTGTGTTAGGGCCAGTAGTGTATAGTAATCTCTGTGATTTGGAGTTGAAACCGGAGAGTTCACCAGCAATAACGATATAGATGCACTAAAATAAGATTTGTACCTGTGTTCTTGGCATTGCTTTGGGATTCATTGTGTATTGTTTAACTGTTTGTCCAATTTTACCAAGTGCAGTACGCAAAACCTTCCATAAACATGATTTACCAGATCCGCTTGGTCCTACAACAACCACGCCCATTCGTTGACGCATCTGTTCGTATAGCTCAAGAGCTTTCTTGATCTAAAAAATCACATTACAAAAAAAGAAATTTAATTACAATATAGGCCGGAAAAACAGATGTCCAGGGTCGATCTACCTTAAGCGAATTTAAAGGTTGTGTGGATTTAATTGCTTTCAGAGCATCATCTTCTGCTTTCCTTTCTGCATGGATAGTTAAATTCGAAGCTCTTCAGAAACAAAATCCATTGGAATTTTATCCACGTAAAATGTTATTCATGCAAGATATATGAAACACTGTACAAACAACACAAAAGGATACCAGGACTTCATGCCTAAATAAGTGTAGAAATTTACGATAATACTACAAATACTCGTGGAAAGTTTTCTGGTTAGTTATACCATAGGTAAGAATGAAGTGTTTTGTAAATATATCGATAAAAATTTTCACCTGGACTTTGCTTTCTACGAGGCCCATTTCTTTCATAGAATCTTTCAAAGCTTCACGTAAAGTGCTGTATTCTACATCTTTGAAATTGATGCCTGGGAAGACATCTTGAATCAATGCATCAAATCTTTTACAATCAGAGAATGTCAACTTAGATAAGGTATTCAACCTCAATGCTTGGACAACCAAATTCTTTTCTTCCTCCCTGTCAACTGAAGAGAAAGAAATTTTACAGAATACAAAAGTAATACTGTTAAGCCTAAATAAACTTATTTTGATTCAAGGAAATCAGAATGTTCTGCGTGAAGACTTTTCTCATAAGTTATTTTTGTTATATATAACCGAAACAATATAAACAATATATATACCAGATACTTCGTAGCCGAGTTAAATTTTAATAGACTTTACAAACCTTTCTTTTCTGACTCTTTCAATAAAGCTTTCGTGTGTTGTAAGAGGTTGCCACAACCTTTCAAGATTGTTTTCAAAGCACGTAAACCCCAATCATAGTGTTGTTGAAATGATAATAACTCCCTAAAGAATTAAGAGAAAAACCTTGGTTTTCTCAAAAAGAATGCGAAAGTCTCCATCTAAATCCTCTTGATATGATAAGACCTTTCTACCCCTTTTTTCTATTCAAATAATAGTGTATTTTTGATCAAGATCAAACAAAAGTTGTAATAACTTAAAATAAACATTCATTAGTTACCGGGTGCGCCACAAAAAAGTTTCAGTCTTTGAAGCAATATTTCTGAAAAACTACAAGGTTTTCCGAAATAAACTTAATTCCAATGTAAAGAGAATTGCGTAACTTAAATTTTGATGTATCATACATTAAATTTGGTTAATTCGTTAAAGAGATATGAAGAATAAACTTAAATGTTACTTTTCAAAAAACGTCAATTTTCAACAAAAATTAGGGTATCAAATGTTAAAAGAAATGTGTGATATTTTCTTTTTAAAAACTATGCATATTCACTACTGTATTAATTTTACATAATGAAATTTCTCTCAATGGCTGTAAATTAATTCCCAATGGTCCAAAAAACTAAATCTAGATTTGTTTTTGCAAAAAAAAACTTTTACACTTCAGCCAGCTGTAATTGTCAGGGCGTTCGGCGGAATGCTATCTAGGGCAAGAAAATGTATAAATGCAAATGGAAATGCTTTTTCAAATGAATAGAATGTTTTAAACTTGAATTATTTAGTTGTCTTTTTGTTTTATCCCCTTTTATAAATCGAAAAAAAATGTTTTAACTCACCAAAACAATAATTTAATTACAGATAATTTTTTGTTAAAAATTGACATTTTTTGAAAAGTAACATTAAAGTTTTTTCTTCTCTTTAACGAATTAACCAAATTTAATGTATGCTACATTGCATATTTACATTGCAATTAAGTTTATTTCTGAAAACCTTGTAGTTTTTGAGAAATATTGCTTCAAAGACTGAAACTTTTTTGTGGCGCACCCGGTATATACATTGAGTCGCCTTAGCATCTGTTTCTTCTATTCCCTAAGCAAATCATGTTTAATAGGTCATGAGCAAAGGTCAATTCTTGAAAAAATGTGTGAAGTGCCGCATTTCAGCTTGACAAGCCGCGGTTATTCGAGGGTGGAACCCAAACTTCAACAAAAAAATGAAGATTTACTTTGACAAGTTGAATATAGCAACCAATTTCCTTCCAAGACTTTTACCATCTTTGAATCCTTCAGAGAAAAGGAGCACTTCAGCAATTAGTTCGTTGTTTGGTTTCGACATAACGACAGGTCTAAACAATTGTTTCAAATTATCCGGCAACTTTTGACGACCTCCGTATCCTTTACCAGCCGGATTGAGTGTAATAAAAATACCAGAATTCGTATCAAGTTCAATCTGCAAAAGAAATTGAAATCAAACATCTTCATTAGATCTTCGAAGTTGCATCTTTATATTTAAAACATGAGATGTGAATTTTATATACATAAACGCCTATACTTTGCCATTCTATTCTTATGCAGTAGCAAAAAAAACGTTTTTTTTTCTCGGATTCTGAGGCAACTTTTTCAAGATGAAGAGGAACAATTTGAAGACATTTTCGATATAAATGAGCATAAAACTAGAGAGGAAATGAAACGTTCAAGAACGAGACCATGCATCCATCTCAATTACTACAAGCTATACTAACTTACATTTCTACTAAGCAATTCAATAGATGGATCTTTGTTTTTGATAGCTGCTTGAATACTTTGAATTTGCATAGAAACAGCAGACAAGACAGCTTCTTCTAAACGATTAAATTCATCGAAACAACCCCATGCTCCACACTTAACCAAACCGATAAATATACGTCCCATAGATTTCACATCAATACCCTAAAAACAATTAAGTTAGTATATCAGCAAAACTTTCTCTTTCTTATTCGGTTGGGATCGGAGCAAAACTGATCTACGGAATTCACATCAATACAAAATGCACCCGGCACTCGCGTCACGAGTTCTATTGAAATTTTTAGGAAAAGGACATTCATACTCTTCACGCTTTTTCTTGAATTTTGAATGAAAAAGTGACACAACGTTCTAAAGAGGTAACCTAGAATCAAAGGAAACTCGAATAAAATTTCAATTTTAAATTTCATCAAGCATTATTGCATATAGAACTTATAAAGATTTATTCCTTTGTTAGACTTCTTATTCATACTCATCGAATTTCTCCAATTCTACTGTAATATTAATAATAATAAGGAACTTTCTTGGAAAAAGCTTACATACAAAGATACATACAGAGAGAACCTTTGGGAATGAACATGGATTGGTAATTAGTCCTACAATTGAAAGAAGGGTTTGTAAAAAAAAAGTTGTAAATAAGCCCCAAATTACAAAACTAATAGTAAACAGATAATCTCTAGTGACACTTACCTCGTCGCAATTAAACACAAGTACTTGTCGTCCGAAAAGTCCACCAAGGGCTTTAATACTTTCCGTTTTCCCAGTACCGGCCGGTCCGTATGGATTTCCGCCCATTCCCATTTTCATGCCTTGTGTTAAAGTAAGGTAACATTTGTCAGTCAAGGGCGTGTGTACAAGTTTAGGGGCGTTGCCTTGGTATTCGTACGTGTATTCGAAATCAGCATCAACCATTGTCATGTAGCATTCTCCTAGAAAGTAGGAAGTTTAATATTATCTAGAAGATGAAATACTAGAAGTTTTCGGAATCGATTTTCCTTTTCGCGTTTGTATATAACACATTGAGCTTGGATGATTCTTATTGACTTCATGGTGGAACTCCGGAAAAATTCTACTCACACAGGGGTACGGGGAATCTATAAAATACTTCCTTATTCAAGCAAAGTCAAGCAATTAAATTTTTTTGTTTTATCAAATAAAACCTAATTCAAAACCATATTTTTAACCTCAGCATCCGTTTCTTAGGTACATGTTACAAAAAACCTGTATTTGTTTTTCTTTTAATTTCACCAATCATTTAACCAATTTCAATGTGAAAATAGGTCTCATATTTAAGCTCTATGTAAGCAATACCATTTTTGTCAGTTTTGAAACGTAGTTGCTTCTGCCATATCCAGTCATCTGTACTTCTAACATTTTCATTCTGTAGTTGATCAATAACATCAATAAAATGAATCAAGTCCAATATCAAGGCTTTAAGCTTCAATTCCAATACACTAGCCTCTTCACCTTCGCCACTGATCTCTGTATTCGTATAACCTTCAAGTTGAGTCTCCAATTCTTTCTTAAATGTATGTAGTTTACCACTATTAATAGCTTGCTCACACTTCTCAGTAAACAATACATATTCTGCCAAGCATAAGATCTAAATAAGAAAATGTTGAAATATCAGAAAAGGAAGTGTCACAAAACATTTCAAGTTGAAACATCCTGATATTTTCGTTTCAAAAAGCTGCATTTTTAACCGAGATTTAAAAAAAATTGTACGAAGATTGGCGCACATCACCATTCATCCAAAGATTTCGAAAAATAATTTCCTATTAATTTGTTTTCTAAGCATCAAAACTATATTACGTGTTCAAAATGAAATTTACCTGAGAAGGAAATTTCGAGGGGTCGACATTACCAGCTTTGCTTGCTGATATACATTCTGTTAACAGTTTCTTCAATGTACCTTTCATTTCTTTCGCCAAATCTGCTAACCACACCTACATTGTAAGTAAATACAGTGTAAACTTGAATTTCTCATTCCAAGCGACGTCTTTAAAACTGTAAGAGCATTCGCAAAACCGTTTCACGAAAACAATTTTTCAGGAGTCAAAAATCGAAAGCTAATTCACCAACGCCCCTTGTTCAAACATTGCTCAAATTAGTTTTAACTTTTCAATTTGTGACTTCGGTATTCGAAATCTATTTGGGTCGTCCTTTAACTTTGGAAGATTTTAAAAATCTAAAAACCCTGTCGCAAAAGACTCAATTAAAGGAAATGAAAACCAAGGCAATCCTAGGTGATTAATGTGCTATTAAGTAAAACAAGATTAATCCAAGATTTTCTTGATTCTAAGTTCAACCTGTTAACTACTAAATAGATCATCTAAACACGGAGATGACTTACCTCCACTTCATCTGTAATAGTGACTGGATTATAAAGAGGAACTACTTCACCGTCTAATGATTTCATTGCTACAATGTGGTGGTTTCCTTCGTCGAAATCAACATTATGAATACCAGCAAATAATTTCTTCAAATGTGTCTGGATAACTGTAGGATTGGTTGCTTGACCAAGAATCTCCAACAGGTCTTCATCACCAATAAAATAGAAACGAGGAAACAGAGATCTCTTTTCCTAAACAATAAGAACGTTTTGGTCACAATTTTTCATAATATATGTCGATGATGAGTCGGACACATGCCAAGAGACAAGGACTTTATCCAAGGACTACTCTGTGCCCTAAACATAGATTTGAATGCAATGAACGACTCTTACAGACACATCCATTTTACTTTTCGTAAAGAAAAAGAGAACGAACGAACAGTCTGAGTCATTGTTAGATTTTGACTTTTCAATTCTATCGTTACTCTTTTTGCGTTTATAATAAAGTTAAATTTACGCGCAAACACTTTTTCCTTTGAAATGTAAATTTTTGCCATGCGTCGTAAAATTGCCTAGTGGAGATCAAATTTTACGAAGGGAAATCAACAAAATTTCGATTAGAAGGTTCGACCAAAATTTGAACAGTCCGATAGATTAATTCTAAGTTATGAAACATTTTCGTTTGCAGAAGTTTTAAATTGGTGCTAGACAGAAAAATAAACGCTCTTGATCATACCTCAAGAAATTCGTTTAAAGATTTTTGACAACGTTGCAATTGATCAAGCATAGTGACCAATAAATTTCGAATGCCAGGACGTGTAACAATTGATACGCATCTGTTATCTCTCTCAATATCGAACATGATCGATCTAGAAATTATAAAAAATAAGACCGCTCTTTAGACTATCAAAAAGCATGAAACGTCTTATCAAAAAGATTGGTTAGAACCCTATTTCAATAAGGCCCTTCAAAAAGATTAGTTTAGTTATAGCTATTTGAACAAAATGTTCACTTTTTAGAAGAATCCCTTATCAAATTCAGTTACCAGAGCTTACATAGCCAAAACTACATACAGAAGCTTTTTCCAAATACTTTTTTCATAACAGTCTATACATTGATGAATCCATGGATCAATCGCCGACTGGCTATGGCACATGGTTTAGAAATCAAGGCCCTGGAATGAAACTACCTGTACAGAATCTTCTTGCAGAAGATAATTTCATTTCTACCATTTTCGGGAGGCTCTGGCACAGACTAGAGTGAAACATGTAAATGCAAAGCTCTTACGTTGGAAAAAATTACTAATCACTGTCGCTTCCACAAGGCTCATATATAAGTGTCCTCAGAAAAGCATTGATATTTGATTAATGTGGGGGCTATTTAAGGTAAAGATATTTTCATTTTATGATTGATCGTACCTGAAATCATCATCCACCCTTTTGAAACGATCTTGTTCACGTGGTAATGCACCTTTACCAAAGATTGGTTCCAGGTAAACCCATTTCCTTTGAATTTGATTGAGGTTATGTAGATACTCGTCCAAATCTGCCAAACGTGTTTCCCATATAGTTGCTTTATCAATAAATCCTTGATAATATGGAGAATCTTTAAGTGATTGCAACAAACATTGATTATCACCAACCTAGAAATGTTGAAGAAAAAAAACTTATTTCATGTTGTATATTCCACAGAAATCCATTTGATTCTATCATTATTGCATTAGCTCCCTAGAGAGCTAGAAAATGTTTTAGATAACCATTAAATACCTTTAAAATAATAAGAAATGACTTTAGAAACACAAAAAGAGAATTTTTTAAATCCTCAAGTCCTCCTTATTTCAATTTTTCTGATTAACCACCCCTAGTAAGGGATTATGCAATCATTGTATTGATTTCGTTCTTATAAATTTCTTATAAAGAAGATAAATAGATCTTACTTGATTAAATAGATCTCTCCAATCTTTGATCAATTGTAACTCTTTCTTGTTCGTGTCGGTGTATGCTGTTAAGCTGAAGACAGCACCAGCTCCCCACAATTCCAATTCTTTCAATGCTTCACGAATGGTTACTTCACCTTGAGCTCGATTATTCAATTCCTTGTTACAAAGAAGCAAAGATATACATGGTATTAAATAAGTAAATTAACAATGAGAATAATCGAAAAACGAGACTTAAATCAACCATAAAATAAAGTCATTTCCGTGAAATTTGGGAGATTTTGGGAGAAGATTTCTCTATTTAGTTTCTATACAGCCACTGTCTCGTTTTCATCAAAATTTCTACGTATTCCCAAGATATTAACTGCTTTGAAAAATTCAAAAAATATTGTGAATCATTCATTCTAAGAAAATTTCATTAGATTTCACATTTTGTAGCCATAAAAACTCCATGAATACGTGACAAAGAGATGTAAAACATTTATTCCAGAAAGTTTACCCCCGTGTACTTTAGACAAAAAAGATCTAGAGATATCGTTTACCTTGAGATCATCTCGACGAGCGATGATTTCATCACAAGCATTCAATACATCACTAAATGTTAATTTCTCTAATGTTGTTCCTTTTGGCATTTTGACCATACGGAATAGCTCCATCCAATGATCAGTTGATAGTGGTTCTCCTCTCACATATTTCAATACTGGCATCAAATTCTATTTAAAAAACATTTAGTGATATTATTAGGATAGATCATATCGTCATTTTAATACAAAGCTTTATGTTTACTAATGTAGCTTAAGAGTACCAGGTGTAAATGGGCTTTTCCAGGAAAAAATTGTTTACTCTATGTTGAGTTATAGACTTACATGGAAAATATCATGACCCCCTTGATGTCCGAAAATAGTAACTCAACCCCCTGGATTTGTCCTATTTTCGCATTGAGAACCCCTGGACATCCACTCTCTTGTCCATTTTTACGGGTCTGGGGGGGGGGGGGGGGGGGGGGGGGGGGGGGGGGG
>JAUBWS010131962.1:0-21962 GCA_032270445.1 Darlingtonia californica
ATGATATCTTTCCTCATCTTGTCGGTACTTCGGCCTCTCATGTTATGTAGGACAATCAAACCATCGTCCCGGTAAAGCCCAGCGTCATTTTTTGCAACAAGGTTTGATAGCTTATTCAGGATTAGTAAACCAACAAGTTCGCAGATTTCGGCTCCATCGTAGCTGCCCATGGTAACGTCGAAACAATCGTTGGTAGTTTTTTTAGTCCAGGCGTCGTTATCGAGGTAAAGGAGAGATTTTCTGCAATGGTAGATTGTTCTCATTTCTTTATCCGAGATGTTAGTGTGGATTTTGGCGAAATCAAGTGCTTCGTTCATTACTTCTTTGGTAATGGCGGGATAGAACTCTTTGATGTCTAGTTGTATGAACGAACATGAAGCTTTGTTTTCGATAGATTCAAACCACGATATAACCTCATCCGTATTTTTCCATTGGTTCACTTGAGTAGAATTTCGAATGTCTGTGTTGATTCGATCCAAGATGGTTTTACTTACTTTACCCAGGTTGCTTTTGCATGGATTGATGAGCCTGCAAGGGAATTTCGATTGAAAATTCTCCTTATGGTCTTTCAAGGTGATGAAAGCAGGACTTTTGGCAAGGCACTCGGCTCTTTTTTCAATCTCATACGAACTGGCGATATTTTGTGCCTCTAGATTGATGGCTTTTTCGAGTTTTGGTGGCGCTTTTTTGTAGGTCTTTGTGACATATATGTGAGTATATACATATGTATATGAGATTCTTTATGGTAAAAATTAACAAATAGAACTACAGATAAGGGTAAGTTCAACCTTTGCCATTCAAGCATTGCTTATAATAATAATACGTATATACATGTTTCAAAATGTACGTCAAGAATTTCATGGCGTTCGTTGTAATATACTACTGTGTACGAGAACGTACACTCCTGTCTACAGATTTGTCAACCTCTGATGAGTGGGTACCTCGCTTCTGTGAAGTAGAGTTGATACTCAATGTGATTGTTGCAAATAAAAAACACTTTACAGAAAACAAAAAAATATTGAAAGGCAGTTGTCATTGGCACATTAAAAGCTGTTTGGAAACAAGTTAGCTAGCTTTACACAATGCTTACTGATCTTTCCGAATTTTTTATTTTTTTTTCAATTTTCTTTCAATTGTTCCTAGTTGTACTCAATTTGTTTCGTTGTGGAGTGAATTCCTTCGTTTTATGCCTGAATTCGTTTTGTTCAAAGGTGACTTTGTTCCAAAGAATGAATTTGGAACGAATGAAAGTATGCATAATATGTTTATCTTTTGTAACAATATTCAAAGTAACCCTCAAAACATCTAAAATTTGGAAAAGTATTTTTTCTCAGTCGTATATGACTTTTTTTCTAAAACAATACCAGTACTTCCAAATAATGCTTTTAAGAAAGATCAAAAAAGTTGGGAGAGGTCAAAACCACTCAGTAGCTCAAGGTTTTATAAATTATTCTCATATTCAAGCTGTCAAAAAATCCTCCTTAAAACCTCTTTAATTTTTTGAAGATGTTCTCTCTTTGTGCGCAACTGCTGTTTTTCTGTTTTTGCTTTTTTTGCTTTTCTCAATCTCCCATACTACATTAATGCATCTTTGGATATCCTCTGATTCGTAGGTACTGTCTGTGAATGCAAAATTTAAGCCTCGTTTTTGGGCAACCAGGAATATAGCTGTAGTGGACAGATTTTACAGATACTCTCCCAAATTCAAATGTGAATGTATGACTTCTAAAGCTGTTTGCAATCAAGTTGCTCCTCTTTGTGAAGGCAAAGTGGTACAAAATGAATCTGTTTTGCATTTCTGATTTAACATTGGCCCATTTTTATATCACTTTGTTGAGTGGCATATGTAATTTTATCATTTTTTATTTGTGTGCAAAAGATACCTCACATAGTTCTCCATAACTTGAACTACTTTCAAGCAGTTTATTTTCAAACTAGACCACAAAAAGGACATATTCATTAAAAGGTACTAGTAAATCTGTCTGCCAAAAAATTGGTGATTTTTCTTTCTCTAGGCAACTAGTTACCTTTTACTTGGGTTGCTGGGTTGGTCTATGGTATTTTACTGCATATTTTGGTATGGTATATATATACAAAAATAACAAAATGTATCTTCAGTATCATTTTTATCTCATTACATATAAATGGCTTTTAGAGTAACTTTAGCAGCATGTGCATAGGCATTACCTTCCCCTTTGGTGATTTTATTCAGTGATTTTCATCTATTTTATAGGAAAATATGTTGAGTATTGTATAAAGTGTGTTGTGGGCAAACTATTAACGCGCATTGAAAAACTTATGTTTGTATGTTATGTTATGTTGAAGTCACGTTTGTATGAAGGCTTTATAAATATTACTTCGTGATTGCTGAGTTTATAATGTAGATTGCTTTTTAGTTTCAGCTAGATAGTAAAAAGTTGACTATATGGTGAAGTTTTCAGATGCCTGGCTTGAAAGGTCAGATGCCAATAATGTTAAAATAAAGCTATGGATAGTTAAAAAAGACAATGAATATTTAAGGTGTCTTCTTTGCAACGCAGACTTGAAGTATATTACCCAGGGTTTCCAGGCAATAATTCAACATTCTAAAAAGCCAAAGCATATAGAAGTTTCAGAATTAAGATTTGGTAACTTGCAGACACTTATATCAGTTACAAGAACAAGTACCGATACAATAACTCTAGAACCAACTTTAGAGAACAAAGTGGCGGAATTACTCGATAAAGCAAAAAAGAGAAATGATAGTCTAGAAAAAAAGGAAGCTAAGTTGAAGAAAGACGAGGGAGATTTAGAGAAGGACGAAGAACTTGCAAGGCAGCTATTAAAGGATGCACAGAATAGAATGGATAAGGCGATCAAAGAAACTATTGACCTCTGAATCCGAATGAATAGAAAAATCATACAAGCACCGCAGTGAGCAATCAAAAATCAGAGTACAAATCGGACAAAAAAGGAAATCTACTATCAAGAGACTCGTAGAAAATGCGAAAAAATTAGGTTACTTAAAACAGTTATGTTGCATCTTTGTTCATATTAGATTCTTGATTTTGTTTTATTTTGCTTTTTGAGTTGAGGTTGATGATTATTTAAAACTAGTTAGGTGTAAATAACTTCGTTTTTAACATATAAGTCAGAAGCTCCATATTTTTTGTGTTTCTTAAAAACTTCGTTTTTACTAGGTTGATAAATATCGTTTGTTTATTTGAGATAAGGTTGAAGATTTTAAACGATTTTGTGTGTGTTGATTTATCTCGTTTTATCATTGAATTGATTAATTGAGGAGTAAAACTCGTATACTTACTTCTAAGTTGTAAACTTGTTTATACGTAAATTATACATTATTGCATATTTTAGAGCTTTAACTTCATTTTTAAATATTTAGAAATTTATACAAGTGTATGATATGATATGATAAGACACAGAACGACAAACTGTCTGTTGTAAATTTCATTTTTTGTCATTTTTTCAATGATTTTTGTCATTATTTTTGTCATTTTTTCCCAATCACTGTGCTTGACAGCCTGTAGTAATGACATTATAGTAAGTCTAAACAAAAGGTTTCAAAAAAATTTTAAATATCTTATTTTTTTCTTATATTTAGTGACATATAAAGAAAACCATAATGGGGGTACCAGCCTTTTTTCGTTGGCTTTCCAAAAAATACCCTTCTATTGTTACACATTGTGTGGAAGAAAAGGTAGGTGATTTAAAGATATCTTAAAATTATAGTAATCTTTGTAATAGAACAAAGTGACATAATAAGAAGAGGAAATGAAGATACACTGAGTTCTGAATGAAAGTTGATGCAAATAGCAGACATTGATATTGTTAGATTGTGAAGTATGACCATGATCAAATCACTTACTGTGATATTTTTCTTGCAACTTATTGTGTAAAATTATAAGTACATTTAACAGTCCTGGAAAGTCAGGGAGAAAAGGGTCTCTTTCACACTGGTCAGAGAAAGTCAGGGAATGTCAGGAATTTTGAAAAAAGTCAGGGAAATTTTCTGAATCCTTCTGATTATCTTTTAGTATTAGAAAAAATAGATAATAATTAATCATTGCGTGAACCAAATGATGATATTACAGTAAAAAATGTTTATCAAAGAGGGAGGGGAGAGGGTGGGTTAATTCAGACATTCAAAAAGGTCAGGGAAAATTGTGTCTTTTCGGTCTTCTGCGGCTTCGCTGTTTTTGGAAAGATTGGAAGTGGAAATCTGCAAAATATCAGGGTTTTTGAGAACTGCCAAAACCATTTCTGTGAAAAGATTTTTAAATTTTCAAATCCATTTTTTAAAAAGAGTAAAGTTTGTCTAAATTTTGTTAATTCTTGTATATTTAGTGAAGAGAAATATCTTTCATGAAAATTAATTTCTGCAAAATTCACAAATTTTGATGAGCCATTGAAATGAAATCTGAAAAGTTTCTGGCAATGGAGTTGATTGAATAATATGATGTTTATTTATTTCAATAACTTAGTAAAGTTGAAGGTCAAAGATGTTAACTTATTTATAGTGTTCTTTGAATAAAAAGGATGGCTTATAGTGAACAAAGTTTTCATGACTTTTCTTCCTGCACCATATCCTTACAATCCTTATAGAAATTTTTTAAGACCTTTCTTAGAGTTTTGATTTATTTCGAGTTGGGAGTGCTGTGAGTACAGTAAAACGGGTAATATATTATACGAAGCTATTACAAGAATAAAATGGTTAAATTCATAGTAGATAAGCTACTTGGAGAGTATTTTAGATTAAGCAGAAGGTATTTTTGTCTGATTCCATTCCTTGTGAATTTGTTGTTTGTTTCTTCGTTTCTTTTGTATATTGCTCATTCGCTTTCATTCAGTTGCATTTTTAGAATCTATTTTATCCCTACAACGCAAGGGTCGAAGGAAGACTTCTATTATTCTGCTCCAGTGCGAGAATTTATTTGCAACTCGTAAAAGAATTCTCAGCTATTACTACCTATCTATTGTCAATATAGCCAAGTGGGACTGTTGAATCAGATTTGATGTATACTGAAACCTTAAATTTAGGCCCTTGGCCAAAACGTTTTAGATGGGGTTAGTTACCATTAACCATTAAATTGTTAATGATCTGTGACATTTTAGAAAAGAGGCATTGATGGAGAGGATATACCAGTTGATACAAGTTCACCAAACCCAAACGACTATGAATTTGATAACTTGTATCTTGATATGAACGGAATCATTCATCCATGCTCACATCCAGAAAATAAGTAAGTTCAGTTTTTTTGAACCTCCACATCCACTTTGACCATAAATGGAACCGTTTTAGAAACGTGATTTTCAGAAAACTGACATTTTTCTCGATTTTTTAAAATTATGTATAAAATCACCTTAATCATGATTATATTCAAGATTCTAATAACTATTTGAATTACACATTTTTATAACAAGCTATTCCACCACTTCCTAATAATGTGAAGAATTTGTTTTCATTTACCAAATGACCAGCTTGGTAAAGTTAAATACATTTCACCAGCAGCAGTTTTGATGTTGCATTAACCTTTTATATTTATTATAGACCTGCACCCAAAAATGAAGCTGAAATGATGGTCAACATTTTTGAATATATCGACAGGTTTGTTTTTCAAATTTACGTTGTTCCTTGAATAACAAAGTTTTCACTGCTAATTAGTTTTTGTTACGCAGTTGTTAGAATTATTTTTTGGAATAAGTTTTTGTTACTGACTATGTATCCAACAAGCTGTTGCAGAGCCACGTCGATTTTTGTGTAGCGTTACTGCGCTGTAACATTCCTTGTTTCATTCATTTTTTTCTTTTAGAATATTTTCTATTGTAAGACCAAGGAAGCTGTTATATATGGCTATCGATGGTGTAGTAAGTTAACACTAATATCTTTTTTTTTGGTGATTCATTTAAATATCCCATCATTGTATAATCGTCCAGATTGTTGTTCAGATTTTTTAGAAATCCTATATAATAATTTGCAACCAATTTTTAATTTGAACTTTAACTTCTTTTTAAGTAGTTTTTCATAATTCTCATTTCCAAAAACTACAGGCACCGAGAGCCAAAATGAATCAGCAAAGGTCCAGAAGATTTCGAGCTGCAAAAGATTCTAGGTTTGTTGTTATCCTTGTTACTAATGAATGGATTACTCCTAATATGCTGAAACACAAATTTGTTAGAATATTGCCTTTGTGGTTAAAGTAATACCTAACATTTGTGTTGATTAGTCATTTAAAGTGTCTTTGTTAGTTGTCATCTAAGGTATTCGTTATTGATATAATTCATTTTAGAGAATCGAAGGAAATAATTCACAATATCAAACAAAAATTACTGGAGAAAGGTACAAATCAGAAACTTATGCATCCTTTATGATGTTTTTGCACTGTGACTTATTTAAACCTACTATACCCACCTGGTTATTTTTAAATATCTTTTGAACGGTAGCAGAGTTATGCCCTGAAATTTTTGGACCTGGCATATATTTGAACAAAATTGTAATTTTTGCTGGTTGCCATGGAAATTGAATAATATGACGTCTTAGATATTTTATGATGTTATCAGGTAGATTTTTAAGACAGGAAATATTCCTTGGTGTAATATGTATTAACTTGCAATGTATCGATGCCATCGCATGTGGCTGAAACAAAATTTGACACTGAGGATGCAAAAGTCTGAAATGGTAATGGTTCAAGATAAGGCTGACATCTGTTAACTCTTTTTTTATAAAAATGATTTTTGGTTGAAGCATACACCATGCGTAGTTCTAAGGTCATATCATCACACGAGAAATGCAGCCCCTAGGTTTTTTGAGACTCCAACCCAGGAAAAATGGTTTAAGGGTAACATTGCTCTTTATAAAGCATAATTATTTTCGAAATTTTTAGGTTGTCTTTTACCACAAGAACCTGAGAAAAAAGAACATTTTGATAGTAATTGTATCACACCTGTAAGTAATACCTTGGTAGTTCGTTTAGTAGTTAACAAGGTGCTTATCACAAGAGCACAATTTCTTGGGGAAATTTTCATTAGTGAAATTTTTTTTACACTCTTAATTCTGCATGAACTTCTGCATGAGAAGTTTTCATGAAAGCTGGATCTTCAGTGAAATCGTCTTCCAGGCTATCCTTGGAAAATAGTCAAATCATTCAAAAAATTTCTTAATTTTCTATTTTTTAATTCATGACTGAAGGCATAATCTTTTAATTGTAAATTTAATTTCACCTTGAGCATTTTAAGTGCCTTCTTTAGGTATATCACATTATTTCCAAGTATTTTAACAATACAAATGTTCTTCCTTTGCCAAGATTCTGATTATGCCACCTCGAAGTGCTCCCATCACACGCAAATTTTCTTGGACTTTTCATAGGGTACAGATTTCATGGACAGGCTTTCAGTGTGTCTACGATTTTACATCTCCGACAGACTTTCTCATGACCCTGGCTGGAAAAATATCAAAGTTATACTGTCAGATGCCAATGATCCTGGTGAAGGGGAACACAAGATAATGGATTTTATTCGGAAACAACGTGCTCAACCAGATCATGATCCAAACACAAGACATTGTCTCAATGGTGCTGATGGTAAATTGATTCTCAAAAGTTTATTTTCTTGTTTGTCAGATAGATTCCTGTATTGTTCTATAGTCCTTCATTCCTAACTTGAAGCATGTATTTTTTTACGATTAAAAATTTCCTTTATTGGAAAATTTCATTTCTGTTAATAATTCATTGATTTACTTTCTTTTTCAGCTGATTTAATCATGTTAGGTAAGTGATACATTTGATTTTTTATCATTGTTAGTAAGAGACAAATAATGGCTGTATCGTGTCTAACTCAGTTGTAAACAAAGTAAAAAGATCATCCGTCAAAAAAAAATTTGCTCTGCACATGCAAAATTTAGTTTCACCTTTCGATATATCCTTATAGGTCTGGCTACCCATGAGCTTCATTTCACAATCTTAAGGGAAGAGTTCAAACCAGGACAAAAGAGACCATGTGAAATTTGTGCACAAGTGGGTATGTAGAATTCCTATTCTCTCAAATGTTCATATCTTGAAAATCAAAAGCAATATGTGTAAATATAGGTCTTAATGTGTAGGCTAATGAGATTCTATATTCAGGGGTCTCACATAAAATCATAAAAAAATCACATTTTTCAGAAATGTCATGAAAAAAGTATAAAAAAGCTGTTGCAGCATAAAAAATCTAAAAAATCACCATATTGTCTACTTTTTATTTTCAGATTTTAACCTAAAATAAGAATATGTATAGTTTTCTAACCACGGTAAATGATGCTTTATTTGTAATACTGTCTGCTATTTCATGGCAAGGCTAGCTTTTTAGGTCTAAATTAATGTAGAGTTGAATTCAAATCATTTGATAAAAGAAGGCATTGCATTGCAATTGATTAATAGTTTACGGTAACCCAGACGTAAGCTAAAATTTTCAATTTAAAAAAAATGTTATATTGTTATGTTATAACAATAGAGAACCCTTTTTGTGACGCCATACACAGTTATCTTAAGTTTAAGGAAAAGATATCAGTCAGAACTTGAAGTAGTTGTTGTAGCAATTTGTCTAATTGAATAATTTTTCACAAGATCTTTTGTGCTATACTCTATTCCACATGTTGTGTTGGTAAATTTAGTAGGACATTTTTTAGTATTCTTCACCTATCAACGAAGTGGTTACTCACTCATTCTAATAATTGAGATTTATTTATAATTATATATCATATTTTAGAAAATTTATATCTTTTACTGAGAAGATTTATCTTGAGTATTCTTTCTCAGGTCAATTAAGGTATGATAACATTTCTGGTAGCACTTTCCAATTTTCATGAAAGTTGAGCATTGATGAAATGGTGAAGATCACATTATTATTTTTTGGGAAATATGATTACGTTCGCAACTTTTTCAGAAAAAATGAATTTCACGAAATCCTGCTGACATCATCAAAATTTTCTTTTGATTTTCATTTTAAATGAACCAGGTAGCAAGTTTAGATGTTTTGATACATTTTGGTATTCTCATAATTTATAGATAGTGAAATATTGACACTTCTGTGTTTGTGACGTCATCAAAAATGACATCATAATCTAGTTTTTCTTCAAATTCTCATCATAGGCACAACGTATTAAAATCTAATGGGAATATTTAGTACCTGCTTCTAATTACGCTGCTTTTGAGTTATAATTGATCATATTCTAGACTTAATTCAAAATTGTCCTCATGCTTTAATTGACCTGAGTTCTGTTATCATTTCCTGAAGTTAAAAGCTGTTGAGAGGAATCTTTGTACGAAAAGATGCAATTTCCAAGACTATGAAGAATCTTTAAATTTTACTACATCTTCATCATTTTGAGAGTTGTTTTAAGTATTTCCATTTTGATGGAAAAGTTAAAGTTTGTTTGTGTTCATTTTGTATCTAAAAATATAAAAGTCTATGGTCTATTCGAATAGCTTTTCACAAAAATCTTCTAAATGTTTAGTTGGTAAACTAGGTAGGAATTTTTTGCTATTTTGCAAGGTTTTCCTTAACGATCTATTTTAAAAATCCTTGCTTTTACCGTTTACTGAAGTAAGCTTCTGAGAGAACTTTGTCTATGAAAAGGTTTGTTTTCATTTTAGAAAAATAACTTCGTTGTTGATACATTTTGTTCTAAATGCTGTGTTAATAAAATGTATTAAACTCAGGATATCATTATATGATATTTTGTGAAAATGTTGCTCAATATTGTTTGTCATTGAAATTTTCATATATGAAGTTACTTTTTTCAAGATTGACTTATTATTTACTTATTAAAGCCCTACAGTATATATATTTGTTTGAGATTAAAGTTTATCTTTTAGAATTATCTGTTCTGTTAAATTATAGATGATAAATTTTGTTTTTGTTTTTATTTCTGTGCTACTTTAACAGAATTTCAACCAATTAGGAATCTTTATTCCCTTTAACTGTACTCCATTTGATGTGTTCCTAAGTCTGGAAGAGAGTCTGCTCTGTCTTTGTTCATGTTTGTATGACAATTTTTAGATTTTCATTTGAAACATGGCTGAATGTTACGTAACTGATAGCAAGTCAGCATAAAAATGGCATAAAATCCGTTCCCAAGTCATAAAAAACATAAAAATGCTAAAAAATAGCATAAAATCATGACATAAAATCATGACATAAAATTTGTAAAATTTAAGTGGGACCCTTGTATATTGTTGACATTTTTATTTAGGCCATGATAAAGCAGAGTGTGAAGGTTTGCCAAAAGAGAAGGCTGGAGAGGTAAATTTTGTTGTCGTTTCTTTGAGCTGTATTACATTTCTATAATTTTTTCAAGGAATACTGTATAGACTGTTAAATAACTTTTAGTAATGCAGAGTAACGTTCTTTACTTCATTTTAAGCATGATGATGTTCAACCATTTGTTGCACCAGAAGTTGAATTCATCTTCATTCGATTGTTTGTTTTGAGAGAGGTAGGTTTGTTCATCATAAATCAATGCTGCTTTTTTATATTGAAATGTAAATTTCAGCCCTTAGTCTATTTGAAAATGTGACAAAGTGTAGATTCTCGTTTTTTTATTATTTACTGTTGCGTTTGTTTTCCTTTCACTTTTAGTACTTGGAAAAAGAGCTAAGAATGGACGGATTACCATTTTATGATTTCGAGGTTAGAGTTTATATAATTCCTCTGGTGAATTCTGGCTTTTCATATGTTAAACCCCTAATGCTGATCATTTGCTGAGGAAGCGGTTAGTGTGGTAAAAATGTAATACATGATTTGATGTGATCGTTTTCCTTTATTTAGAGGGCGCTTGACGATTGGGTTTTCATGTGTTTCTTTGTTGGAAATGATTTTCTACCACATCTACCTTCACTAGAAATAAGGTTATTTTACCCATGTTTCCAACAGCCTATCCAGAGTGACTATTTGCAGACCTTCCAGTACAGTTAGGCTACCCTACTTTCAGGCAAAAGCTTTTTCCTAAACATTCTATACATTAAGGCTGAAATTTGAGTTTTAAAAGAAATGCTGGCTGACCAAGTCCAAAGCGGAAAATCTTGGAACACAGCGGTTTCAATAATAATCAAATTAAAAGCTATAAATTATTTAAAGACACGACTTCGATTTATAATGGCTACTGCACATCCGAGCACATTCAGTTAATTAACATTGATTCAAAAATCTACCAATGTTTATAGTAGAAAATGTCTGTAACTTTGATTTAACACCTGTGTTTTTAGCTTTTCCAAATTAAAGATCGAAAGAAAATATTACATTTAGGGTTGGATAGCCACATTATTAGAATATAGAATCACTATTCATGCCTTATATTATGTCAGATGTTGCTTAAAAGGTCAGCAAAAGGTTTTCTTTGGCAATGTTTAACATGAAATTATTTTTCTTACTCTCTTTTCCAGAGAAGGCGCAATTGATCGATTAGTAAATATTTACAAAAGATGTCTGCCGCTTATGGGGGTATGTACTGTAAAAATTCGACTTTATCAACTTTGTAATTGTTAAGAAAAATCATAGTTTTTATTATTACGTTCTTGATATACATAAGAAGTTTAGTTGCTTAAAACTTATGAATTGAATTTTATTCAACAAAATTGAGAATTGCATCTCATAAAGTTTATTCCCTTTTCATATTGCAGGGGTATCTCGCAGACAGTGGTTTTGTGGAAATGTCTCGCGTACAGACAATCTTAAAAGGTTTGTAATTTTTTATTAGGCTTTTTCTTTTCATTCTTCGAATATGCTAACAACCTGCAACCCATTTGGAGCTGTGGTAGGTGAGAATTTTTGTAGAATGTTTTTTTCTGATTTTCACTGGTAACTGCCCCCAATTTATTTAGAACTTGGTGCTGTAGAAGATGAGATTTTCCGAAAAAGACAGCAGAATGAGGTGAAAAAAAGTTAATCATATTTAGCCTGACAAAACAGGTTTATACTGGACTACTTCTACTGTTGAAGCATAAGTCGAGTTGTAATCAAGAATTCCAATGTGATGCATTCAATTGTTTTGGGTTTTTTTATTTCAGGAAAACTTCCAGCGTAGGAAAAGAGATCAAGAAGAGCGCAATAAAAGGCAACGCAGGGTAAGTTATTCTTTAATTTACACATGTCTCGAGACTTTGATCAGTCACTGTTCCTGTTAAAAATCTCGATGAAATCAGCCCTTGAAAGAAGTCGACTATCACCTTTATATTTTCGATTTTGCGTGCTTATCAGACTTTATCTGTTTGTGTTGGAATTAGCAATGATAGACGGTATGATAAATAGTAAAGTATATTAAAGTTACCATTGCAGAATATTTTTTTTAAAAGAATTGAAAAAATGCTGGAACTGTCTGTTTTATTGCGAAATGACCAGATGACCTTCCTCTCTTACAACTCCTACGAACTTTGCTTGTATAGGAAGGACAAGATTCTGATGGATGGTCACCAAGATTTTATGGAACACCTCTTGGTAAAAATCAATCACCGTCAGGTTCCTTCTCATCTGCCCCTTCGCATAGAGAATATTATCAGAATCAAAGGACACCACAGCCAGGTCACTCAAATCAGGTATTTAGCTTCTTCAGTGGATAATGAATCTTTGGCCCTATTCAAAAAATTTGTTTGGAACATGGAATTTGATTACTTGAAAACGATGTATTATGGACTTGAGTGAAGACACTCAAATTGAAAATAACCTCTCCCAGTCACTTCACCATTTCCAAATTGACTTTGCAACATCCTTGGCAGTATTATTCAGTTTTATCTTTTAAAATAACAAAATTAGATGCATCACCCTTAATGACGATGTAGACGCTTTCTTAGCACATTCTACACTTATTAACTCTTTCGTCTCAATTTTTTTCTACTCATTTGGAAATTTAATCAATTTAACCATTTATTCATGGTAAAGGATGTAAGGATGTTGAATAAAAATTTGATATGATTACAAGTAGTCTATATGTAAAGTCATCATGTAGATATTACATTTGTATTGCTGACAAATCAATATAACTTAAAGCTCCTTTTCTTCTTTCTATTACCTTTTATTATGCTCTATATGTGTACTAAGTTTCATGATAATAGCATTAGTGGTTCCGAAGCTAGAAGTACAGAGTCCAAATAGCCCGGTATAAATAGGGTTAAGGAGCCATTTTTTGCAATTATTCTAAATCGGTATCTCCCTCCTCCGTGTCTTTTAGAATGCTGCAGCAAATCTGAGACAGATGCTTCTGACACCCAACCCTGACGGTGAAGTGGTAGGTTGATATAATATATAATAACGTTTTACAAAATGAAAGTTGGTATGCGTTTTTATGTTTCTTCCATCTCGAGGGTATAGTTCTTTGTGTTATTGTTAAAATAATAAAAAGTTAAAGCGGAGCCTGAAAATTGTATAGAAGTTTAATGAACTATAGATTTTAATAAGTAAATCAATGTTTGATTTAATCAATTAATCACTTTAATATTGTAATTGTCTGGAACTTTTCACTATCCAAAATACGAAAAATATTACCTCTGTCTAACCTTCTTTGTCAAACTTGATTTTAAAAATTTGTATAAAGTGTAATTAATTCTATCGATGTGAACCATCCCTAAACCAGGAATCTCCAAAAGTCGATGGCTCAAAAAGAAAACATGAGGAAATGGAGGAGAAAAAGGAAGAGAAGAAAGAGCCAGCGCAACCAGAGGACCATATTAGGTTTGAATTAACATTTCTTTGTTGTTTAAATTAGTCTGGATGTTTAACGAAGACAAATTCATAACCAATTTATCTAACATATAGTGAATGCTCTACTTAGGAGCACGTAATACCAAGAATGCATAGTGATTGAATAAAGTTGACTAGTCATATTTATACGATTTTACAATTATATCACAGCCAAGTCGACATCATATGAAACTTAACATGGAGTTAATTTTTAATATGGATAAGCAACTGTTTTCGATTGGTTTTGAAAAGTAGCTTTCACGACACTCTTCTGGAATTTTTCAATTAAGCATAAGTTGTTTTGCTATATTTCTTTTAATATTCGGTTTTTATGGCTATCTATCGTTGTTTTGAAGGTCTTTTTCATTGTACTTTCTTTTCAATGTACAACTACCAATTAGAATCATTTTTTATATTTTTGCCCGCCACTAGATTGTATGAAGAAGGATGGAGAGCAAGATACTACCTTCACAAGTTTAATATCGACCAAGATGCTAACCCAGAGTATTTTCAAAGATTCACAAAACACGTGGTAAGAATATTCAAGTTTTAAAATGGTTCAGGGTCAAGACACTCAACCGTGTTTAAAGTGGAGCGTGCGGTTAAGATAGTAGCAGGGTGTACGGTTGAAATTTAGTACAACTTGTAATCTCTGTTTAAACAGACTTCTACTTGTATTGTTTTGTAATGAGATTGGGATAATGAATAGTAATATTCGACAGTCTGACTGGTTCATAAGTGTTTTCCTTTTCATACCTTCCTTTTCCTTGACAAATTTGAAAATAGCAAAAGAATAACTAGTACAAACCAATCGAATCTCCCGACCGATCCTTTGAACGTTAACTCCTTGATCCTCGAAAATGTTGACTTTGTCTATCCTAGACTTTCAAAGGGAAAAGTTCTAAATGCCATTTGAAGTTGATTCTCTCCTTCATTGAATACCTTAAGGGAATTAATTTTCGCGGGAACTAATTTTCGCGAATTTTATGCTTTCTATTGTTCTTGAACAAAAGTCTTTTGTTATAGAACAATAGAACTCGCGAAATTCGCGAAAATTAATTCCCTTAAGGTACTTTAATTGCCGTTTTCAGTTGTCGTTTTTTTTGGAATGTTGACTTTTGTATTACTATTTCATGATGGCATTGTTGTCAAATCAAATTATAACGTTTCCTTTTAAATTCAGTACACATTAATGTAAAATTCGCTTTAATAGGTTTATTATCTTCACTAGGCGGATGAGTATGTCCTCGGTTTGTGTTGGGTATTGAGATACTACTATCAGGTAAGATTAATAATGTGAAGAACACATACTTCAAGATGAATTTTTTTCAGCGTTTAATTTTTATGGAATAAAAGTTGTTGTGGTAGTTTGATTTTTAGAAAAAAATATAGAAAAAAACTCCTGGTAAGTTTCAGTACTGCAAAAGTTCAGGAGGAGTGTAAACGTTAAAAAGTCATTTTCCATTGTTATCATGAAAATGGATAATGATATTTAAATTGATTTAACTATGGTGTTATTATAATTTATACTACTTTCTCTCTTTAATTTTGCAGTACCTCTAGATTCACGTAAGAATCTGGTTTTTTGAAAGTACATATTATTTTGTCGGGAATTCAATTCCGTGGATTTAGTTTTTCTTATTTTCATAAAGGGCTAGGCGTAAGTTTTAGGAAATT
Source organism: Darlingtonia californica (assembly GCA_032270445.1). Lineage (NCBI taxonomy): Eukaryota > Viridiplantae > Streptophyta > Magnoliopsida > Ericales > Sarraceniaceae > Darlingtonia > Darlingtonia californica. The sequence goes on from JAUBWS010131962.1 coordinate 15,382, forward strand.
AAAGGGAGTTCCATTGGTGTAAATTTTCGAGTGGGCTGATATAAAATACTTTTAAATACGGTGTTCTGCTGTTACCATTGACAGTGCTAGATGGCAAACCAGAGTGAAAACTAGAAGAAATAAAACTCACAATTCCTGTGTATTACTTGAAGTTTCGTTTATCGAACTCCTTAGGTAAATCAATTCCCATGTATTTCAGGGTTGTCCTTCGTGGAAATGGTTCTATCCATTTCATTACGCTCCGTTTGCTTCAGATTTTGTAAACATAGTTGATGTTGATACGACGTTTGAAAAAGGAACTGGTCCGGTAATTAACACTTTTCATTATTTTTCTATTTTTTTACATTTTTTTATTCATTAATGCTTCGTAGAACAACCTATTTTTTATTACCTCGCAAAACTATGAGGAGGGGACGGGTGACCGGGCGGGCGGTCGGCAGCCAGTGGACCAGTGATATCGTTACTGAAATAAGGAAAATAAGCACCATTGGTGCCATTTTTATTTTCATCACGTGACCCCCTCGCTCTTCGAGGTAGTAGAAAATTGTTCGTTGTACGAAGGGCTAAAGTATCCTTTGATAAGGTTAGCATCTTGGTATATTGCATATAAAATAATATTGTTTATTTAAACGATGTTGCTACATTATCCTACTATGAATTGTTTTTCACTCTAGTTTAACCCTTTGGAGCAGTTGATGAGTGTCTTTCCAGCAGCTAGCGGAAAATTCTTGCCACCAACATGGAGAGAGTTAATGATGAGCCCGGTAAGGCTTATTCTATTTGAAGGAATGTCTTGAGCTTTTTCGCCTGGCACTTGGTCCAACGGCGCCCGTTCGAACATCGAAATCTAAAAATACGGAAATTATGTTACTTATTTCATGTCATTTCTTTTGTTGGTACTTTACACTGAAAATTTTTAATACTTTCATTTTGAAATCATTGACTGCATTTTGTAGCCCGCCTTATATTCTTCCGCTATTTACAACCAAAGTTAAAGCAATGCACTTAATAATAGGTAGAATCTCAAATACTAGTTGACTAAGAACTGGGCCGTCAAAGGACAATCCTCAGAATTTCGAAAGGGTTTTTTGTTTTACTTTTTAATTAAATAAGTTGCCACCTATATTTGCGAAGGCTCTGCTGCGTTCCTATCAGGCATCTAACAATTAATCATCTTTAAAGCATGTTTAGCTGTCTACTTGGTACGCAATATTTTGGTCGAGGCTCGCTAATGCTTCAGTTTGACCTAAATTTTCGTGTTAATATTGTCTTTTAATGATTTTTTTCTATTGTTTCCTGTGGTCATTTTTAAAAAAATACAAAAATATTTGACAATCGAATTGTGTTAAAATCTCAGGTGGGAGTTTGTAAGAGTTGCTGCCTGCCTGAAAATGTGAAAACATTTTGATATTACAGTATACTCTCGATAATATACAGGTAACGATTAGAAAGTGCCTCACTTAGCAAAATATGCTCTGAAGGGACCAAAACCACTTAGCGAATGATACTATAACGATTTGTATGGAGTCCCTCTTATCCAAGGCCTTACTTATACTATATAGGATATTGTGTTGGAATCTTTCTTTTCTCTTTTATATGGATCCAAGGACTCGGAAATTATTGATTTTTACCCAACTGATTTCAAAATCGATTTGAATGGCAAGAAATTTGCTTGGCAAGGTAAGAATTCACCTAAAAATTAGCGACGTGACATGCGGTAAGAATTTCGATGTTTTACTTAAGTTTTCAGTAACTTACCTTAGTAGTCTATTTCTCTTATTCTTTACTTTTATAAATTTTTTACTGTTTCTAAGTTCGTTTTCAGTATATCTATACTAGTGTTTGATAAAAACCAACAATGTCTGCAACATGATTTTCAGTCAAATAAGACTAAAATGTTTAGCTTTGAACGAATGATCCCGTCCCTCTTAAAGGCTGAAAAATGTCTACTCGTCTCAGAAGGAGACTTCTAACGCGAATGTTATATTGATATATACAAACACAAAGAGCTGTGTTAGCCTACACGCGAGGTGTTACAATGCAGCTTGTGCTACTTCATATAATTTGATAGAATTGTGTTTTCTACGAAGGTGTTGCCTTACTTCCATTTGTTGACGAGAGACGATTACATCGAGCACTCAGCAAAGTTTATGATGATTTAACCGACGATGAAAGTAAGTCATTAATGCAAGTTCTAACAAGTGTATATAGCTTAAACTACACTTAACACTTTTCATTTTTGAATTCCAACAGGACTAGTCTTGATGGCTATTATGTTTGGCAATGTTTAGCATCTAATTGAAATCCCCTTGGTTTACAGCGAAACAGAAGTATATTCCCTGTCTGTGAAATTATGACATCTAAAAATTTATAAATCTATTTTTGTACCTAGCTTAATGCAGAAAAAACTGAGGTTCCCCAACATTATGTGACAATCTACTTTTATTAAATAATTCGGAAGAGGGTCGGTAAACCCCCTTTCAAATAATAGTTGTGCCCCCTGAATAATTGCAGACTGACGAGGGAAAAAAACTGAATGACATTAAAAAAGGCAAATAATTGGCTCTTTTACTTTAAAAATTGTTAATGTTCATGTCAAACACTGTTCTTGATAGACTTCACTTCGAAAGATTGTTATTAATGGAACTCAAAATTTAGCCATACATGAATAACAAAGACTGCCAACCTTATTATTTTGATTTTAACTATATTTTAAGAATTTTTATTGTTTAAGTATCAATCTTCCCTCTCCTTGCAAAACTTACTTCTTCTTGTCAAAACCCCCTTTCTATGTAAAATTTTTGTAACCCTCAAAAACCCTCACAAAATCCAACATCTTAAAACCACCCCTTTATCAAGTATTTGTACAAAACTCATTTGCTGAAAGATAAGATCAAAATAATATGGTTTTTAACACACTGATTTAAATTTTCAGGAAGACGAAATGGAAGAGGTGACAATCTAATGTTTGTTGGTAAAGGAAACGCGTTGTACGATTTCATTGTTGGTTTGAATGAAAGTCAAATGTTGAAGGAGGTTTGTTGTAAACCTTTTAATTTAAGCCTTTTAGACGTCGGGGTTATTTCATCATAATTCGACATCTACTGGCGTCGTCGGGATTAATTCGGCATCTACTGGCGAGACCTTCGCTCATCCGTAGCCCTCCTATGCTTTCATTTTTGATTTCTAGGACGTCGTTAAGGTATGTGGACATCTTGGATAACACCTTTCGTTTTAATGCTCATAACTTCTAACCATAACATTTTTACCGTACAAAAGTATATATTTTTAAATAGCTGATAAAATTCTCTTTAATTTGGTTAGTATTTCAAGATAATTGAAATTAGTTTGATTAGAAGTAATTAATATATAAATAAAATAACACCAGGTCATATTCACATAAGATAAAAGACAGCTTTGAATTTTTTCCTCAGTTTTTGTGCCAATATGTTCGTCACATATTTGTCAACAAACGTGTATGGGTTATTTCTTCTGATCGAGTATATGTGAAGAAAAAATGGATAATTTCAAAAAAACGAAAATTGCACTAGTTATTCAACAATTTATTTATTCAACACTACCACAGCAGACGAAATCTTTGATAAGACATAACTATCCATAAACGTTTTTTAGTTCAGACTATTAGCTACATTACCGTAAAAAAATGAGTCGCTTCCACGAAGCTATGGGGCCTTTTAACCCCAAAGAAGGAGCGTGGGTACGTAAATATTTCGTCTTGAGACATAGTCATTTTCAGTTTTTTTGCAAGTTAATCGTTTTTTAAACACAACCATTAAAAATGAAAGCGTGGAAAATTTACATCATTGTTACTTTATGTGATTTCACCGTAAAAATCTTTTACATCAGAATGCCAAAAAAAAAAAATTTCAATTGCAAGGTGTGCACATACCTTATGGTACATATTTTCACTTTTTGGTTTTTATAAGGTCTACGTTAGTCAATCAGTAAATAGCTAATATTTTGTTGATATGTATATTTTTTCTTTTCGTTTACAAAATTATTTGTCTTAACGAATACATTCAACTATCGCTAAATAAAATTTATGTATATTAATATTCCCATTATTCGACCAATCATAAAGTCACTATACAGACAAATTTTGTGATTTGATAATCTCCCTCTCTCTCTCTCTTTCGCCCTATCCATCCTCGAAATCTTACCGATTAAAGTTCGAACTTGTGACATTTAAGAATGAGCTTGGAATGAATACGATGGTCTCATTGTTAGTTTACTAGCTTCCTTGCTAGCTTGCTTGTAAATATTTTCTCTGAAAGAGTTGGTGTCGTTTTTCGACGAAGAACAGATCATGCAAATTTTATGCGTAAAATAGATCATCAAGTCAAACATATTTAATAACAACAAAACAAATAGTTCTACTAACTGCCTATCGAGTTGAGTCTTCTGTCCGTGTGATATTGGGAACGATACAAGAAGTAGCATAATCTTTGTGAAAGAACTTAACAAAATCTGTTTTGATTCGTTGAATCGTTTGGGCAATCTTCTCGCACGAAAACATTGAACAAATGAAAATAATGTTATGATCATGAGATAAGCGATGATAGCTTCAAAATGAATGTGGTTTGAGCAATACACACTCTTTGTCAATGTGGTAGGCATCGTTTGATAATTGACCGTAATTTCTTCATGCGCGATGGTAATTAGGCAAATTCCAAAGAATATTATTTCGCTGAAGACGAGAGTAGAGTATTCGATCGTCCTCACTTTCTGCACATGCTTTCTCGATGCAATTCGCTTAGATTTGAATATGGACAGAAGCTTTTGACTTTTGACAAGATTTATCGTGTTGACAAGTACCAGGAATGAACTAGGAATGATTAATTGAGCATAGCAAAACAGAATGGTTGGTTTACCCAAGAACAGTGCTGGTAATGTTAGGCTGATCAAGAAATGGGAGATTATTTGTGTCAACGAGAATCCATAATCGGAAGATCGGACGACCGGAGTTTTACGGTATATGACATAACATATCAGCACCACAAATGCGTAAATACCTGAAATTATGTCGAATACTAAAAATCCAATCACTTCAGGTCGTCTAAGATCAAGATGTATTTGAGTGTAGGGATCAAAACAATGCATTTTATTTTGGTTTGGTTTCAAATAACCATGACATTTGTGGCATGACTGATTTCCTTTTGTTTCTTTGATGTACCCATCAGCACATTGGATGCATTTCCAGGTGTATGTATAATGTGATTTTGAAATGTTACTGTCCATCATAAACGATTCATGTGCTGGATGACAACTCATTCTTTCCCATGTAGAATTCACTTTCATTGAACGAAAATGGTAGTAAAGGTCTTTAATCTGTCTTCTTGTTTGATTGATAGCTACATAATATGTTGGGTTTTGGAAGTAAGAAACACGACTTTTTGCTCTTTGCAGACCGCTACAAACATATTTATAAGGTTGCGACCACCATAAGGGTAGAACAATCGCCTCAGCAACCTCTGTATCCAATGAAGTCGTCACATCAAATTTTGATAAGAATTCTAGGGGGATAGGTTCTTGACTGCGCAATGAGATATTCACATTTAAGAGGTAATATTTAGTTAACCAAGGGTCTTTTAGAATGCTCTGAATGGTGTATGATTTGAGCAGGGACTTAATGTTTGAATACTTGAATTCGCGATTTAGCGATTGATATGAAACAGCTGAAATCAGCCTAAACACGTGTGTTTTTAGAGAATCGTTTGTGATATTGTGCGTGATGAAGATTTTGAAATCAAACTCGGAATACCAGTACCACATACGATCATTGATTGAATCTACATGGTGGATGAACCTCATTCTACTGTCAACGTCTGACCATATGACAATGATCTTAATATCTATTTTCGATCTCAGCCAAGTAACAAAGTATTCTATTTGTGTACGGTTTAAGGTGTTGATGTCGATTTTGGTCACTGATAGAGTTTGTCTGGCTGTTAATTTTCATGAATGGAAGAGTCGTTGCAGGAGACAAACGAGATCACATTGTAATGGCCAACGTCATATGTTATCAAAGGTCCTTGGCATCTTTGAAGTGACAGTGTAATTTGGGCAATAGCAAGGATTAGCGTCTTGAGGTCCATTTGGTCAAATGGACCTACATCAGATCTTGAAGAGTATTTATTTCCTCTCTTGTTCGTTGAAATTAACTATTGCTACATGCTAGTTTTTCACTCTTCTGATACGTGAAAAATGGGTCTTTTGTAGTTTAGCTTATTGAATGAATATGGGAAACTAATTTAAAAAAAAATTCAAAAGATGAGAAATTATTAAGGAAACAATAATTATGTTCATTGATTTGAATAAGTAGTATTGTTTATAATATAAATATAATATAATAATTGTACACTAAGCTAACATGAATTTATTTCCACAGCCTCTATATATTCTCAAGATCTAATTATTTTTATTTATATATTTATTTTAAAGTTAACAACTATGATAAACAAAAGAAGATATTCGAAACTCTTGTTATGTACTAGTTATCGTACAGTGCCGAGTGCAATATGGCAAATATTTTCCGAGTTTCTTATATTTACGCTCTTTAT
>JAUBWS010132073.1:0-21960 GCA_032270445.1 Darlingtonia californica
AATATTAGATACTAATTTACAGTACTACATTGGTGGCAAACCTGGAGAAAAAGTATCAAGTTGAGAATATCATTGAAATTTTTGAAAATGTCCTAATGGCGGTGATGAATTTACCGATTACTTTTTCATCATCCTTATAAACTGCCAACTTCAACAAGAATATATTCGGAAGAACTAAAATCTATATAGAGAAACGGCTTTATGTTTTGAATACTGCTATCATATTTTGGTTGGCACTCCGAGATCAGCACTAGACCGAATCCAGAAGCAGATTATAAGCTTAGTTTGCCCTGTCCTTGTGTCTTAGGGAAACTCTTCTTTTTTTCGTCTCCTTGTTCATGGACTTTCGTACCTTTGGTCTATTATAGTTTATCAGTTTCATCAAACCTATTCAAACTGAGTTTTACTTACTTTTTAACCCTATCCAAGAGGTAAGAATGAACCACAAGATCAAATAAATGACAATAGCCTTTCTTTATTATGAACAACCACGAATTGTGGGATTACAGCCTTCTTGGAGTTGCGAACCCTGAAATATCTGTGGTTTGTGGGATCAATGATATATAAGTAAACGGAATCTTATTTAGATCAAAGTTTTCTGGACCATAATTGAAATTGTCACTCCTGATTTCGTAGTCATGTCACCGAATCGCCCCCCCCCTCCATAACTTTTCTAATGTTTCTCATTTTCAAATGAAACTTAGCACACTGATGCAACATGGTTTAAGGTACATTTGTGCAAAATTTCGTGTAAATTGAGTCACGTGATCACGAGTTACGTAACAAGACCCTTACGAGCACCACGACCCATGCACTAGGGAGCAGTCTTGGGTCAACAAAAATACTCTTCAAAGATTGTAGAAACTTAAAAATATTCCGGTGCTTAAAGGTTAAATTATCAAAAATGATGAAAGATGATGTATTTCTTGGATTTTAAGCTTAGTTTGCCCTGTCCTTGTGTCTTAGGGAAACTCTTCTTTTTGTCGAGTCTCCTTGTTCGTGGACTTTGAATTGAATTTTGTCTCTAAAACCATGTCTATTACAAATCAAGTTTTTCAAAGACGGACTAGTATTGAAGGTAACTACATTGGAAGCATTAACAGATCTATTCAATGTTTTTCAAAATAATTTATTTCAAATAATGAATACTAAGAAAATTACAATCTTAAACTTTTAGTAAACGATTAATTAAAGCGAAGAAATGCTTTTCTTTACAGTCAATTTAAGGTATTCAAAACTTTATTTTACCTAACGGCTAGCTAAATATTTTTTCAGGTTTTCGGTTTCTTTTACTTTATCGCAAACAACTTTCAACAGTGGGTATTTTTCAAGATGCTTATTATCCGGTGATAATTGGTTAACAAATCCAATCACCTCCAGCAAATATATATCAGCTACCGTAATCTAATAAAAAATATATAAATAATGTCAAATGCACTAGGTAAATCTAGTCGTCCTTTAGAGACGGAAAAGGGGAATAGTATGCGGACGGATGTATTTCCTCGGATATAACAGAAACCTTCTACATGGTAAGGATCACATTGCGTACTAGCCACTACTGATTCCGTTTTCACGACATCTGGAACCTTGGTATTTGTTGCAGCTTTCACAATCTCAAAGGTGATTAATTTCACTATCGCAGGCATAGATTTATATGACAATCAAACATATTATAGCACCAGTTTACATCGTAAAATACCAACAATGGAGCCATTGTGAAATACAAAAACATTTGGAGTAGTGTTGATAGAATAAGAAGTAAAGTTTTGCAAACCTCAGTTCCATTGATGAAATCACCACCGTTTGATTTAATCAGTTTTTCAAAGTATTGGAAATATTTGTCGACCAATTTTGTTAACTCTTCCAGCTTCGCTTTCTAAATAGTAGTCAGCCAAGTTAAAATAACATTCAATACCAAAGATTACTAAACGTGTTAAGACTAATCCTGTAGAGTTTAAGTGAAGAACAAAATCACAAATAAACAGGTTGATGTATTTCTGAACTGTACTGCAAAATTCATGCGCTGGTTGAAATATTGGTAAGCTTCACCTCAGGTGTGACTCAACCTGTTCAACCACGTTACGTGTTAACCAGTTTGAAATAGATCTGAAAGTGGCCACTAACTTCATACTTATTTAACAATTTTTACTCTTATAATTGTACTGTTTTAAAGGGTTGTAATCTGTATTGAATTTTGTAAATCAAAGACTTTTCTTAAATGTTTTTTCAGTATTTTAAAATGTTTAATCTATCAGATCTTATAAATCTTGGAAAATCCTTTTCATTCTTTGAGTAAATTATGAATTTTAGGGATTTCACCCTTCTTTGTCTTGCTAAGCGTCACAGACGTAAAAAAATGCAAAACGAACTTCATTTTTAGGTCCAATTTTTAAATGGATTAGGAAAATTTTTTTACAAACAATAAACAGGTCTTTTTGCAGGCTCGCTCTGAAATATGCGCTAAAACTTTCAGAATATGTCATAACTGGCACTTCATAAGATTAAACAACACTCACTTTTTCTGATTCATCTTTTACAGCAACAAGGATTGTAAAAGCAGCATCACTGATTTCTTTATTACAAACAAGAGTAGAATCAATGAGAGCTCGTTCAACATTTGTTTTGCCGTCCAGCTTTAACTCAGCAGCAATATAACGAATAATTGCAGTAGTTTGTGAGATCTTCTTACCACAGGGTGTTGTTAGTACAGGGAAAAATCCAAGTGGAACATCGTCAACTGAAATAAAGAAGATATATAGGAGTATGAGAAAGGTCCTATTTCGAATAATCGAGAAAATATTTTGCTTGCTTAATCAAACACTTGTAACAACCGTTTCCATGAATAACTCGAATAATGCGAAATAGGAACTTTATCTATTTTTAAATTTCATTTTAGCCATACACAAATTAACGAAAGAAATGTTAAGTATATCAAAAGTTTTTACAAAGAGATGGTCAGGAGGCTAACGTTTGAACTAGATAAAAGATCTTTGCAATGTCGTGGTCGATAAATTCTTTTGAAATTTTTTTATTTTTTTGTGATCATTTCATGTCAAGATTGATTATATTTACCATTTGACTTCCAGGTTGGTACAAAGTCAGCAAAAGGAACTTTCTTGTCTTCAAATTCTGCTCCAGCATAGTGATAGAGTAACCTCATGATTTCCCCACGTCCTGGAAATTCTTTGAAGTATAAAAGTTGAGGTTTTCCAGCCATTTTTCTGAAATATAAAAACATATGGAATAATGTAATAACCTGTGCTGGCGATACGACAAAATTCCTTTATTATGCTAGAACTGTTATGTTTGCAATATGTCATATTGAATAGGAAGTGACCTTTCCCAAATAGCATGTCAAATCTTAGCAAGAAATACCATCGTTTTACCAATGTACGGACTTATGGCTTTTTGAGTAGCTAAGATAATTATATTGCAGTAAAAAAGTTAGAAATAATAATCCCAGAAGCTAAATTCATGTAACGTTGAAATACTAATAAAAGCTATATATGTTGTCACTTACCAGTATTTTAAGTTAAGTCTAAAAGTTTGATATGAATATTGATGGATGCTATGTTCTTGCTAACTGAGATTTAATGATGAGTTGTAGATGACCTTCCTTTATATATATATGAATGAAATGGTAATTAACAAGAGATGACATTATAAGAATGCAGGAAAAATTGCTTCCTTTGAAAAAAATTTCTACTTATGCCATTTTTAGCAATAAGCAATAACAGAAATGACAGTGCAAAAAAGTTATTACTTAATTTTATTTTAATTGATTTTCTATTGTCTACATCAAATAGGTAAAAAGTTCCGTTTCTAATACGATCTAATTTACACGCAATTTACGATCTAATTACACGCTGCACTCGCTTTTTGTGGTCAACCATTCATACGCAGCATCACCTTAAACTTTAGAACATTTAGCAACAAGTCAGTCTAGTTCTGTTAAGACAATAATCAGCTTTTTTTAAACAGCACTTGGTACGCACCATCACTCTAAACTTATAAAAAGTCTTAAGCTGTTGTTAAGCAGCAGCAAATAGATTCCTGATTCAGTTATGAAATTGCGTGGTAAGCTAACATAATTGTTTCTCCTTATCCAATATTGCTTCATTGTGGCACATGGGAATAGGGGGAGGGGGCTAGTAGTCCCACGAGCTTAAATCAGGGATTAATTTAATTATTACCACCATTTCGCAGGTAATAACCGAGTTGACTTGAATTATTACCATAATTTCGGAGGTAATTACCGAGTTGAATTTAATGATATAGGAAGACATTACAGAAGAGCTTAAACCACACCGAATTAAGCAAAACAATAGTAAAGACTTGTGTTATTAAGGAGCCCATGAATCCTTTCTCGGAAACGTTGAATAAGTGAAGATCCAAAAACATTCTCCAAAGCCATAACGTAAAGAGCTAATGACCTTTGTCAACAGAAGCTGGGAAATGCAGGGCATCAAGTGTAGCACAAAACAATTTGAAATCTGAAGCAATGCCATTTAACACCAATGTATTGATTATAGTTCTGGAGTTTATGCACCCCCTATGACGTCATCATGACGTAATTTTAGTGAAATTTGGCCTAAAACCACAAATTTTGACAGGCTCAACGTCTTTTAACATTTAAACTTATTTTTATACTAAAACCGCTGATCTAAACGGATGAAAACCTAACGTTCGGTGAAGTCAAGAAGAAAAATAAAAGAAATTTATTGAATTTTCTGATAAAAGCAAAGACAAAAACATGGCAAAGGTGATTGTTGTATGATAGGATATGTTTTGTGAAAGTTTGACATCGAAAGATCGAAAACTAGTGAAGATATGGGGAAAAAAGAACTTATGCGCAATATAAATCGGGTGTTGCTGACAAAATACGATACGAAGAAACAATTTGAACATTTAAAATATGACGAGTTGAAGATCAGGACGTTAACCTACGGAAGTACCTGTATCATAGCAGAGAATTCCTGGTTAAATACGAATCAGTTTTGGAGGACATGCACGTATCACTTTGACAAACGTTTTCTAAATTTTTTACTATATTTTGTACTTTTTATAATGCTTTTTATATCACGCTGCACACAATTATTATAATTAGTAAAAGCATCATCCAACATTTTAAAACAATACTTGGTATATACGTTAAGGAAATAAGAGTTAGTGTTGATTCATAACCATTAACCGAGCCGACACGATAAAGATAAACGAGGCTAGGTATAACGCGTTTGATGACCGGCATCTTTATCACTAAGAAAATAGGTCCCGAAAATCTCTGGAAAACGACATGAATATTTTTTCGCATATCGGTCCCGTTACGTGAAGCATTAAAGACATTAGACTATTTCATTTATTTTCTATTTAGATATATTGATAACAAGTGTTATGCTGAAAGTTAATATAGGGAGAAAAGCCCACACGTTACGGCCCAAAGCCATTTAGCATATGATTAACTTAGAGGAATTTTGGAAATTAGACCTCTTCATATTTCAAAGTTTATAGAAAAAATTTGGAACGATTTTTGAGTTCCTCAACCATTGGCCTACATTCAAATTTGCAAGCAAAGTTAGTTAAAATAAAATTATTCATAACGTGAAAATATATCACCTAACGGTTAGCTAAGTGCTTTTTTTAGGTTTTCTGTTTCTACTACTTTTTTGCAAACAGCTTTCGACAGCGTACATTTTTCAAGGTACTTGGTGATGCAAGGTTGATAAATTCCATATTTGTGGACAGCAAATACATATCAGCCACCGAAATCTAAAGAAAAAGCATGATAAATAAGTTAAAGCCAGCCGTAAGCGTTGGTTTCCCTTGTAGAGAGACCCATAAAACATAAAAGACTTTTTTATGAATAAAAGTATAACTCAAATCCTGGATAGATTGTACTTTGAGGTTAACCCTATTCCTATTGGGACGTGCTTTTGGAGCGCGCGCTGCAGAAAAATTGCTGTCATTTTTTTTTCTGGTGCACTGTTCTTTCTGACACCGTTTAACCTTTACTTTTTATCTATTTAAAATAAGTTTCCGTAAAAGGAAAAAAATTGGATACTAAATGCCGCTTATTTTGTTCATCTGTCATGACCGGTCAAAAATCGCAGAAATTGCTTTTTCGACATTCCCCCAAAAGTCAGTGAAGTAGCCCATAAAAAGTCACTTAGCAATGCAATGTTTGTGTTTATATAAATTATTCTAATGTATTTCAACCTATTTTCATATATACCATGTTTTATTTATAGCTCTAATATAAAAATATATGATATGAAAAGACAACAAATATCCGCTGATGCTGCGGTAATTGATATTTTGAAATTTGTTTACAATAATGATGATGATGATGAAGATGGTGAAGATGATCTTGCTAACCCGAATGGACCTGAAGGTATATACAATCATTACATTTACAGTTTGACAGTAAGATTTACAGTTTGATGCCGTTAGTTTGATACCGCACACCGCTATCAAATTATATTACATAACACCGCGCCGTATCAATATTGATGATGGGCACATACAAACGCAGCTTATTTCATTGCAAAACCTTTACATTTTCTGTTTTATTTTGAGATCTTGGGGATCCTGATGAAGAAGATATTGCTGAAAATAATAACATCGGTGAAGATAATACCGTTGACAACTCTAGTGATGATGGAGATAATGACCAACCACACCCAAGGAAAAAACTTACTTATCAGCGTAAAGTACACTCTATTGACACAGCATTAGATGCGAAAAATTACAATCCAATGATGATTCCTGAGAAAGTAAAAAAATGAAAGGTGTTATCAAGGAGAAAAAAATGAAGATCGCCACGTACAACTTTTCTAACCAGCTGCCTAACAACATTGGTCGACAAAGACGCGCTGACGTTATAAAATGCACAGCCAGGCCAACGCAAAGAGGAAAACACACAAATGAGCCAATTGATGCATTTTACATGTTCTTTACAGAAGAAATGCTTGAGTTGGTGTTGGAAAGTACAAACAGAAAAATCAATAACGTACTGGAATCAGCGCTGGAAGAAAAGTTGGCGCAATACTCGCATATGAGAGTTACAACGCTTGGTGAATTGCAGGCTTTTATTGGGTTAATTTTGTATAGAGGATTTTATCAGCTGAACACCTTCTCCATTTGTAAGCTCTTTTCAGACAAATATAGACCGGCAATATTTGGTGCTACTATGTCCAGTAATCATTTCTATTTTATCCTACGCTGTCTTTGTTTTGACGATGAATCAACACACGCCCAGCGATGGCAACAAGGCCGTTTTGCAGCTTCTAGGCAAATTTGGAATCAATAAACAGTGCATGGGCAACAGATTATATTTCATTAGATGAAACATTATACCCAATGCGCAATCAGATTAGCTTTAAACAGTACAATCCAAATAAATCAGCAGAGTACGGCTTACTTTTCAAATCGTTGAATTCAGCCGGATATGCGTATAAATATGTCACATCACCATATGCAGAGAAACCACAAGATGGAGATGGTGAATTTTATTTCCCTGGTACTGAAAATGTCACCAAATATCTAGTCAATTGCCTTGATAACAAGCAAGCGCTTGAGGGGAGAAATATTTCCTTTGACCGTCTCTATACATCACTCACCCTAACGGAGAAAAACGTCACATCAATTGGAACCTTGGTCGCCAATCGAAGAGGTTTGCCAAAGGACATAAAGGATGTTGATAAAAGATAGGTTTTGGAGTCAAAAGCATTTGTCTTTCCGGAGTTATTAGCCACGCGCTCTTGCAGTGCGTCCTAAAAAATTTAAGACCTTGGCGTCCTAATGGGAATAGGGTTAACAATAAAGCGCTTAGAATCTTTACAATGTTCCCACACTGCTTAAAATGTGAGTTGAACACAAAAAGCTCAGCTAATATGATCCTTCTAAGTGTTTTTTGCGGTGCAATAACTAAATTATAACAGGACTAATTGAAACAGCAAATATGCAAAATGTGTATATAAGATGATTATTTGCAAACCTCAGTTTGATTCAATAAGTCTTTCAAAGTATGGGAAATATTTTTCTACCAATTTTATCAACTCTTCTCGATTGGCAGCCTAAAATCACAAAAATTTGGGTAAACATAGATATTTTTAACGATACAATAAAGTCATCAGTCCTGATATGATGGAATGGTAATACTAAATTATGTCAATGAAGATCAGGATGCAAGGTTTACACTTTTTGAGTATCTTCTCAAAAATGGTTATCGAAAGAGTTAAAAAAAAATATATATACTATATTAATCTGACTACTTCAGCTTCAACATTTTGAACTCTCGTCAGAGTAAAAATACTTGGGACTGGGAGACTTCTTCTCACGAACGTTTCTTCCCTTAAAGTAAAATGGTGATTATCACAACTGATTTTCCATTGGTTCCAAAGTTTATACGACTGTAGCCTGTTTACCAACCAAGCTGATACGACTGGAAGAACTTCTTTTAGAAAAAGTCTGATATCAAATTATTTAAAATAAAAAAAGCATACAAATTTTTAAAGGTATGCAGCAAATTCCAACCACTTAAGTGCCTATGACAACTTTCACTGTTCTGGACCCCCTAGAAAATCCACGAACCATGCACTGAAAAAAGGTCCCCGGTCAAGATATAGACTATCGTAAATGATTCCTAAAATATTGAAAATTCCCGGTACACTTTTAAAAGCTCAGTTAAAAGAAGTGGTTAAAAAGAAGTCAAAAAAACGAATCTAGTCAAAAACTGTCCAACAGAATTCATTTCGGATCATTGCTAAGAGCGACAAAAGTTGATATTGAAAGTCATCACTTTAATTTCAAGTTTCTTGGCCTCAAATTTAGCTTTAATGTAGACAAAAAATCACCACAATTGTTAGCTAAGGTGTTTTTAAATTTAATTTGATAAACTTTCGCGAAACTGAGCTTTTAAAAGTTTCTTATAATAAATTACTAGTAGAGTAAAACATTAATACGGTTACCGGTTACGGGGCTAGTAGCCCACGGCCAATATCTCTTGATAACATAATGATATAAACTTGAAACTTAGTATGAAATTAGTCCTTATAAGAGCAGTAAAAAAACCATACTCAAAAAGTACTGGTTGCTATGGTTACTTGATGACGTCATCATATAGAAAAAGTACAGAGAAAATACATATACTTTCTCAACCCTATTCAGCCTAGGCTTTTAAGGGCGGTTCAGGCCTAGGGTGGGGCCCCCTCCATAACTTTTCTAATATTTCTTTTTTTCAATTAAAACTTTGCACACTGGTGCAACATGGTTCAAGGAACATTTGTGCTAAATTTCGTGTGAATTGAGTCACGTGATCACGAGTTACGTAACAATGACGTCATAATTGCAAAACATCACTAGAATCACCGTCTGGACAATTTGGTGTTTTTTTGAGGATAATACTCATATTCAGCATGTCTAATTAACATATATGTGCTGTACGTTCAATTTCCTATCGGTTGATATAGAATATAGTAACATTTGATAATTTTTCAAAAAGAAATTTTTTAAATCACTTGCCAATCTTTTGATCCTGCCGCCATCTTGACTTATTATTTCACGAACCCGAATCACATTTATTCAGGGTAAAATAGCCATAAAATACTAAGTAAACCTATGGTACAGCATGATCAGAGGTATGCTTATAAAAAATATTAGAGTATTCTAAATTTATTTCAACTTATGAGCTTCTTAAAGTTAACTCTTAAAGTGCCAATGTCTGTTTATATGGACATGGCTAAGAAAATATTTTCACGGTCTTAGACCCTTACGAGTTCCGCAACCCATACACCAGCAAGGAGCGGTCTTAGATCAGCAAAAAGACTCTTCAAAGATTTTTAGAAATTTATTATCATGTCTATTACATAACCTGTTTTTCAAAAAACAAACTAGTATTGAAGCTAACTACATTTGTAGCATGAAAAGATCCATTTCATATTCTTCGAAATAATTTATTTCAAAAATTTATACTAAGAAAGTTACAATTTTAAACATTCAACTAACAATTAAATAAAACGCTTTTTTTACAGTCAATATAAGGTAATTAAAAAGGTATATTCCCTAGCGGCTAGCTAAATATTTTTTCAGGTTTTCTGTTTCTTTTACTTTGTCGCAAACAACTTTCAACAGTGGGTATTTTTCAAGATGCTTATTATCCGGTGATGCTTGGTTAACAAATCCAATCACGTCCAGCAAATATATATCAGCTACCGTAATCTAATAAGAATATATAAATAAAGTCAAATGCAATAGATAAATTTAGTCGTCCTTTAGAGACGGAAAAGGGCAACAGTATGCGGACATATGTATTTCCTCGGATAAAAAAGAAAAGAAACCTATCCTACATGGTAAGGATCACATTGCGTACTAGCCACTACTGATTTCGTTTTCATGACATCTGGAACCTTGGTATTTAAAATCTCAAGGGTGATTAATTTCACTATCGCAGGCGTAGATTTATAAGACAATCAAACATATTATAGCGCCAGTCTACATCGTAAAACACCTACAATGGAGCCATTGTGAAATACAAAAACACTTGGAGTAGTGTTGATAGAATAAGAAGTAAAGTTTTGCAAACCTCAGTTCCATTGATGAAATCACCACCGTTTGATTTAATCAGTTTTTCAAAGTATGGGAAATATTTGTCGACCAATTTTGTTAACCCTTCCAGCTTCGCTTTCTAAATAGTAATCAGCCAAGTTAAAATAACTTTCAATACCAAACATTACTGAACGTTTTAAGACAAATCCTGTAGAGTATAAGTGAAGAACATAATCTCAAATAAACAGGTTGATGTATTTCTGAACTGTATTGCAAAATTCATGCACTGGTTGAGCTATTGGTAAGATTCGCCTCAGGCGTGACTCAACCTGTTCAACCATCTTACGTGTTAACCAGTTTGGGAAATATCTGAAAGTGGCCACTAACTTTATACTTATACAACAACTTTTACCCTTATAATTGTACTGTTTTAATGCTCTTTGTTGCCCCGTTGTAATCTGTATTTAATTTTGTTAATCAAGGACTTTCCTTAAATGTTTTTTCAGTATTTTAAAATGTTTAATCTATCAAATCTTATAAATCTTGGAAAATCCTTTTCATTCTTTGAGTAAATTTTGAACTTTAGGCTTTTTCACCCTTTGTTGTCCTGCTAAGCGTCACAGACGTAAAAAATTCAAAACGAACTTCATTTTTTTTTCATTGATTAGGAAAAAAATTAACTTTTACAAACGAGAAAGAGGTCTTTCGCAGGCTCGCTCTGAAATATGTGCGAAAAATTTCAGAATATGTCAAAACTGGCACTGCTAAAGATTAAACAACACTCACTTTTTCTGATTCATCTTTGACAGCGAAAAGGATTGTAATAGCAGCATCACTGATTTCTTTATTACAAACAAGAGTAGAATCAATGAGAGCTCGTTCAACATTTGTTTTGCCGTCCAGTTTCAACTCAGCAGCAATATACCGAATAATTGCACCAGTTTGTGAGATCTTCTTACCACAGGGTGTTGTTAGTACAGGGAAAAATCCAAGTGGAACATCGTCAACTGAAATAGAGAAGAGATAAAGGAGTATGAGAAAGGTTCTATTTCGCATTGAAATGAGCTTGTTTTAAGTGTTTGGAAGAACGAAAAATCGAGACAATAGTTTTCTTGCTTAATCAAACACTTATAACAAGTGTTTCTATAGAAATTTCGAATAATGCAAAATAGGACCGTTCTCTATGTGATAGTATAAATATACACAAATCAAGTGAATGTACGGACAGAATTCTAACGCAAAATGGGTAAACACCACACTGGCTTCTGCGATAACATGTATGGCAGTATTTTATTTCAACAAGTAGACACCAGGCCTCACCATATTTACGATATCTTATTAGCATGCCTTTTTTTAAACTTTTATTTTAGCCCTACACAAAATTGATGAAAGAAATGTTAAGTATATCAAAACAAAACTTTTTACAGAGAGATGGTTAGGTGGCTAACGTTTGAACTTTTTAAAAGATCTTTGCACTATCATGATTGATAAATTATTTTGAAATCTTTTGATACAGTGTATTCCAGTGTGTTCAACTTTCTAATGGATAGGATACTAAGAAAATCAAGAAGTAGAAGTCCTAATGCGTCACAATTCATTGTTTGTTAGTTTCCAATGTGGAATAAAGCTTTTGATTAATGTTCGCCACTATTTTTGTTGTTTTGAATGCCATTTTTCAGACCATTCCATGTAAAGACTGATTATATTTACCATTTGACTTCCATGTTGATAAAAAGTCAGCAAAAGGAACTTTCTTATCTTCAAATTCTGCACCAGCATAGTGATAGAGTAACCTCATGATTTCTCCACGTCCTGGAAATTCTTTGAAGTATAAAAGTTGTGGTTTTCCAGCCATTTTTCTGAAATATAAAAAAAATATGGAATAATGTGATAAAATACCTGTGCTGGTGATACGACAAAATACCTTTATCCTGTTAAAACTTTTATGTTTGAAATATGCTGTATTGAATAGGAAGTGACCATCCCCGAAGAGCATGTCAAATTAGAAATACCATCGTTTTACTAATGCACGGACTTATGGCTTCTTTGGTAGCTGAAACAATTATATTGCAATAAAAAAAGTTTGAACTAATAAACCCACAAGCTAAAATTATGGAATGTTCTTAGGATAAAAAGCTGAAATAAATAAAAGCTATATGTTGTTACTTACCAGTATTTTAAGTTAAGTCTAGATGTTTGATATAAATCTTGATAGATGCGATGTTCTTGCTAAATGATGTTTAATAATGAGTGTGGAAGACTTGCCTTTTTATTGATGAATGAAATGGTAGTTAACAAAAGATGGCACCACAAGAATGCAGGATAAATTGCTTACTTTTAATAATACCAGCTTATCCCTTTAGTTAGCAATAAATAGAAATGACCGTGCAAAAAAACCACCTTTAGTGCAATTAATCGGGTAATACAGATTTCATTCTAATTGATTTTCTACCGTCTACATTAAATAGGTTGAGAATCCTTTTTCTAATTAAGTATTCGATTACATGCCGTGCACGCTTTTTGTAATCAACAATTCATACGCAGCGTCACCTTAAATTCTAACAATTCATACGCAGCGTCACCTTAAATTCTAGAACATTATTCAGCAATTATCAAGCAACAAGTCAACGTAGTTCTGTTAAGACAATAAAAAGCTTTTAATAAACCAAGACCTTTGTATGCACCATCACTCTAAAATTCTAGAAAGTTTTAAGCCATTGTTAAGCAGCAAGTTTTTCTGATCTCTGATTATGTTAAAAAAAGTGCGTGGTAAGCTAACATCAATTTTTCTCCTTATTCAATACTTCATTGTCGCACATGAGATACTTAGACACTATAATTTCCCGGTTCATGTTAACTCTAATATCTCCGACAAGAAAAATTCTACGAACTTAAAACTTTTTGACTTTTAATATAATCTTATTGAAAAGATATTCACAAAACTTCAAATGTTTATCATAATTATTTGCTTAATTATGCTCAATTATTGAACCCAACCTGAGAGCTGTAACCTATTTTATGGTAAATTCAGCAAATCTTAAACAACTCATAACTTCTGAACGACAAAAGATATTGATATGAAATTTTGACAATAGTCGTATGTAGTTAAGAAAAATGTGTTGACGTCATCAATTGATTTATCCGTCTTTTTGGCTTCTTTGAAACCTCGCTCGCTTTCCTTTCCTTTCTAACTTTTGATCCACCGGATGAAAATTATAGCATTATATACCAAAAGTTTAGTCAATGACATCATTTTTTAATGCAGCACGTGAGAATCGAAAAAAATATTTTGCTGTTTCTAGCGCGCTGTAGATGATCAGAATTTTTTTCCCTCAATTTATTTATTAAAGCTTATCATTGAAACTTTCTAAATATGAAAACACATTTCAAGAAGCCTTTTTTCGTCGGAAGATATGGCGATTTTTAGCAAGTATATGTATTTTCTTTGTAAATTTTTTATTTTACATGATGACGTCATCAAGTAGCCATAGCAACCATAGCAACCATAACGTTTTAAGCATGGTTTTTTACTACTCTTATCGAGGACTAACTTCATACTAAATTTCAAGTTCATATCATCATGCTTCTAGAGATAATAGCCGCGGGCCTACTAGACCCCCCCCGTACTGAAATTAGAAAAAAAGCCCAGTACAGGTAGGGTTAAGGAAGTTTAGAAATCCAAAAACTGCGTGATCAATGCGTGAAGAAACGGTCCCCGGCCAGGAAATAAACTAGGGGGTCATTCACTTAGCACGCTCACACCAAAATAACACAAATTTGCCCACTCCCTGCCCCCTCATACGTCCATGTGTGTTGTTACGCACCATGCGTATGTAGTTTCACCCATTTGAATCCCCTACTTGCTCCAACGGAAATCCTTTTAACTATCTAAACAGCAATATTCCAATTAGAGTTCAGGGAGACACACAAAAAATTATCTGAACAAAAAAATGTTAAAGGATGTAATAGAAAGTTTTTCAAATTTACCCCCTCCCTGCCCCCTCATACGTCCATGTGTGTTGTGATGTAATAGAAAGTTCTCTGTATTTTTTCTGTTTTTTAATGAAAATACACTAGATAAATTCATAGAATTGGTGGTTAAAAATTCTATACATAGGGGTGTACTATGTACACAAGCGAACGTTTTTGCTTAAGCCCTCCCTCCTCATTCTTGTGCATGTACTATTTGAATGTTTCCTTCACACTATTGCTTCTTTATTGTAAACCTTGGAATATAATATTAGTAAAGTTATTGATGCTTTATATTGATTATTAATTAGTTTCTTTCTTCACGTGAAACAGTAAGAGCCAGTAGCCACTTTCCAAACTAAAGAAAAACTTTTAATAGCTCTACCGGGTGAGCGAAAAAAAATTGAAATTTTAAGCAGATATATTGTGGGGTAACCAAAAAATATTTTCATTTTAATCTTTTTTTGTACATGTAGGGGAAGGCTAACTAAGCTTTTGGTATATAATGCTATAATTTTCATCCAGTAGATCAAAAGTCAGAAAAGAAAAGGGAAGCGAGGTTTCTTTAAAAAACATAAAAAAGACGGGAAAATCTGACGGCACTTGCTTTCAAAACAATGGCAATTGCTAGAAATGAACCTCATTATTTCTTAATGACATGTGCAAAACTTTGCCTATCATTTTGATCGTTTTTTGGCTTTTTTGAAACCTAATTCTCAACGTTTTTTGCTTATAATTTTAGCCTTCTGAATGATATTCAAAGCATATATACCAAAAGTATTTCCGTTTGCAATATATTTATCTCCTTAAGTTAAATACCAATAACGTACTCTTTCAGCTGAAAGCAAGTTATCTAAAGTCATTCCTTGATAATCTTACAATTGAAAAATACTAAATATAGTAACAAAGTAAAATCTAAATTAAAAATCTGTAAGTAATTCCACTATACATAACACAATGGTTTCAGATATCTAAGGCTGACACCGAAATATACTTGATTCAAGTCAGCTGTGAGTTCTCATAAGCTATCTCCAGTTCGAAATCGGTTGCAAGTAAAAGTATTGTCGCCTTGACAACAAAAATTAAAGATATTGCATTGCAATAAAGAATCGTTTTACATTGATGTTTACAATAATATTTGTTAAATTCTTGGTGTTTATGGTGATAACGTTTTATACTGTCAAGATATCTTTGATAACAATTTTTAAAAATCTTTTTGTATACCTCGAACGCTCGTCAATCTATTTGAATTTTCCATTAAAATTTTGTCTAAATCTCTGCCTATCTAGATAATCTGGTTTAATCCATGTTCAAGAATAATAAAATACAAAAGCTTAAGCTAGTTACAACTATTATAAATTTAAAATATTTACCCTTGTTAAAAAAATTCAAACTCTCCTATTCTCAATTAAGAGGCTAATCGATGTTCAGGGTACCCAGAAAAAAACGGA
This sequence comes from Darlingtonia californica, assembly GCA_032270445.1. NCBI lineage: Eukaryota > Viridiplantae > Streptophyta > Magnoliopsida > Ericales > Sarraceniaceae > Darlingtonia > Darlingtonia californica. The sequence goes on from JAUBWS010132073.1 coordinate 15,963, forward strand.
ACACTCTTATAGTTTTAACATACTAGCGAGGTTAAGCAAACCAAAATCTACGACGTAACCGCCCGCAATATTGTAAATTGATCGATTGTCCCGTCGGACATTTGTAAAGCATAACAATTACCAATTTCGTGGTTTGCTTAACCTCGCTATGAAATGTTTTTGTATAAAATCTAAAGTGTGTATCAAAAAGACTTATCCAAAACCTTCCAACACTTGTTTCATAAAAATATTTTCTTGAGCACTTCCAAAAACATTTTCAAACGAAAAAGCAATTCTTCCAAAAGATAATGAAGAGTAGCATTTGGTATTAGATTATTTTTTCCTTAGATCAATTAAACAAAAATTGTTCAGAGTTTTATTGGCTTTGTTTCAACAACAAATTCCTTTGCATTTTTTTTTGCCAAAATCTCTTAGCCGTTTTCATTTAAAGTTTTTTCGATCCGACGAAGATAGAAGAAGTTATTAAATTCAAAAAACATTTATATCCTATTTCATTGTGTTAAAAATGTATTGTGTATTAAGAAAATAATGATATACAACTTTAGGAAGAATATCTTATGATATAAAAATCATAATAAATTGCTACGTATTTGCAGAAAAACAAGCGTTGAAAATTTAAAAAGCGACATTTTGATGCACTGTACAGTGTGTAAGTAAAGTTGTTTTAAGTTATAACCTTTCCTCGCTTGCATGCTATTAACTCTTTGAGTGTCAATGTCCACTTATGGACATGGCTTTGAATTTTTTTTTCACGGTCTTGGACCCCTTGGTAAGGACCTGAGAGCGTCGTGACCCATGCGACAGAGAGCGGTCCACGGTTAGCAAATAAACTATATTCAAAGCTTACCAAAACTTGACATAGTCCGGCGCTTAAAGTGTTAAATTAATTTTGAAAGGTTTTTTTGCATGTTCAACTTGAGATAGGTTTCTCTTATAATTTTACCGACCATATTTCATCAGCATGGCCAACTAAAGCCGGTTTGGCACAAATAAAGTGTTTCAAAAATAATGTTTTAAGGCAATTTGATTTTTATCGTTTTCGGAAAAAAAAATTGTTGTTTCTTACGAAACATTTGCAAATGAAAAACCAGCTTCAAACTCCTTCACAAACATTGAGATCCAAAAAAAGTCTAACTATATGTTTAGCTAAATTTACCAAGGAAATCGGAATAAAAAGTTATACGGTTTGAGAATGCTTTTTATGGTATTTGCCAAACTTCGATGCCAGATAAATTTGTCATCCAGCCACTTCCAATAATTAGTTCATCAAACATAGCAGCTTTACTTTATTATTACCCACATCAATAGTTTCCACATGAACTAGTAAATCCAACAGTACGGAAAATATTTCATCGGTTAATGAACAGAAACGAAGTTTTACTTTACATAAATTTACGGGAATTGGTATTTGATATTTACTGATGGTTTGATCGATCTCATCAAAATGATCTTTTGCAAATGTATTGCATGAGCAACCGATTTCCTTCAACGTGGAGTCTTGTGTCAATCGTTTAAATAAACGATATCACAAAAGTTGTGTCAGTTTGTTATTATCCACATCAATACTTTCCACATGAACAAGTAAATCCAACAGTACTGAAAACATTTCATCGGTTAATGAACAGAAACAAAGTTTGACTTTACGTAAATTTACAGGAATTAATATTTGATTTTCACAGATGGTTTGATCGATCTCATCAAAATGATCATTTGCAAATGTATTGCTTGAGAAATCGAGTTCCTTCAAGCCGGAGTCTGGTGTTAATCGTTTAAATAAACGATATAACGAAAGCTGAGTCAGTTTGTTAGTATTCACATCAATAGTTTCCACATGAACAAGTAAATCCAACAGTACTGAAAATATTTCATCAGTTAATGAACAGAAACAAAGGTTGACTTTACGTAAATTTACAGGAATTGATATTTGATTTTCACAGATGGTTTGATCGATCTCATCAAAATGATAATTTGCAAATTTATTGCATGAGAAATTGACTTCCATCAATGCAGAGTCTGGTGTCAATCGTTTAAATAAACGATATAACGAAAGTTGAGTTAGTTTGTTACTAACCAAATCAACACTTTCCACATAAACAAATAAATCCAACAGTTCTGAAAAAATTTCATCGGTTAATGAACAAACATTGAGTTTTAATTTACGTAAGTTTACGGGAATCGATAGTTGATTTTCACGGATGGTTTGATTGATTTCATAAAAGTGATTAGTTGCAAATTTATTGGATGAGAAATCGATTTCTTTCAATGGGGAGTCTGGTGTCAATCGTTTAAATAAACGATATAACGAAAGCTGAGTCAGTTTGTTAGTACTCAAGTCAATACTTTCCATATAAACAAGTAAATCCAACAGTACTGAAAACATTTCATCGGTTAATGAACAAACATTAAGTTCTAATTTACGTAACTTTACAGTAATTGATATTTGATTTTTACAGATGGTTTGATCGATCTTATCAAAATGATCATTTGCAAAATCATTGCATGAGAAACTGATTTCTTTCAATGGGGAATCTGGTGTCAATCGTTTAAATAAATGATATAACGAAAGTTGAGTCAGTTTGTTATTACTCACATCAATACTTTCTATATGAACGAGTGAATCCATAATTACCGAAAATATTTCGTCTGTAAAACAAGACGTAGTCAGTGAAAAATGCTTCAATTCCCTAGCTGATTTCAACTTTTGTGCAAACTGGTATACTACATTGTCGGTATGTTGGAATCCTGTCCTATGAAAACCCCATATCTTAAGATTTTCAGTCATACTCACAATTTTCAATATAGTTTTAAGATTTTCATCATCATATACACCCTTTAACATGACACTTTGGAACTGAAAATGTGGATAATTGTTGGAAATGAAATCTAACATATAGTTAAATTCAAAAGTAAACGGTTCAAAAACGTCTTTAAAGTGAAGCTTGTCTTTGTAATTTTGCACCACAAATTGCTGCTGGAGAAAAAGTTGCGGAATATCTTGATTTTCAAATACCCACTTCACATAGAAATTTTGTGGTGAAATTATTTTGTTTAAATGACCAATTCTCAATATATCCACCATTATGTCTCTGCGAATTTTTTTCTTTAACTCTTGGAGAAAATCAAACAGTATGGAATTTTTATAATCTCCATTTCCACAACTGATCCCTTGAATTCCAGCAGCTATTATTTTTGTGTTCTCTAGATAATGGTTACCTGTATTAAAAAGATCCTTCTCATCACACAAAATGTGAAAGGCAGCAAAAAGTTCTTGGAATGTTAAATGAAGAAATTGGTAAGTTGTGATGCCTGATTCTCCTTTTGATGATTGCAGTAAGACACCCATTTCTACCAGCTCATTGAAACATTCATTTTCATTAGCTTCAAATATGATCTGCCTTTCTTTCAATGTTTCAAAGGCAAATTTGAAAATCTCCATAAGTTTTGTTAGATTTATAGTTTTGATAAATTTTCGTAAGCTTACTCTTTGGGTGCTATTCTTCTTTTCGCAGTGATTTCTCCAAAAAATCAAAACACAATATAAAAGTAATTCGCTAGTCCTTGAAGGAATTTTTTCCAATGGATCATCTTTAAAGATACTAACAAGTATTTGCATGTATAGTGGTATGGTAGACATTTGCTTTGTTACTTTTGATTGTTTAATCATTTCTAAAAATTCATTAGCTTTTCCTTGCTTGAAATTTTCAAATTGTTTGTAGACAAACTCTCTTGCGCTCTCTTCGTTAAAACCGCACACTTGGATAATAGCCGTTAATAGGCCAAAATTTCTTTTTCGAAATGAATCTAGCTGGTTCGTGATATGAGGTCGTCCAACCATGATGCACTGAAACTGTTTCATAAATTTACGATCAAGCAGTTTAGAAATCAAATTGATTTTTGATGGAAGATTTTGGTTTTCAATGTTTTTGATATCTCTTAATTCATCAATACCATCAACAATGATCAACACATTGCAACCAATTTGTTGAAGAATGTTTAGATCAGGGATGTCAGGAAAAATGCGTCGAAGTAAATCTTCAGCTGTCTCGTTTGCTATATCTTCATATTGATCATTCAGTTCCCGGCAAATAATTGGTAGAAGAAAATGAACACGGCTTCCATTGTTCCCATTAAAAAGCCGTCCTTCATACCAATCAGAAACCATCTTTTTCACCAGGGTTGACTTGCCGATACCAGCAATACCTTCTATGAAAATGAACTTCTCTTTCATTGATATCGATGCAAGTTCTTCTAATGATACAACTTCTTTTAGAATCTCAAGTGATTCCCAATGATTTGTAAATTCTTTCATCGCATTATACTTATCGAAATGAATGTCGTTGGTTATTGCCAAATCAACATAAATATCTTGGATGTCTTTTTTATCCAAGGCATCTGACCCATCTCTGTCCAAAAATGGCTTCATAGAAAAACGCTCCAAATAGTTTTCATGAATATTCTCCCTAGAGCGCTTAGATGCACGTTGTAAACCTAAAAGGAAGATGCAAATGTACGTTAAAATGTATCTTATAATTTTGATTAGTAACCTAAATATAAGGCTTTTTTTTAGAAAACTTTTTCATCCAATTTTTGGACAACGCGATCTCTTTTTCCTTACTGCAGAGACTGTTACGTACGCAAAAATTCACTCACAATGGCTATTTTCATTTTCAACCTATTATAAAACCGTGGAAAGCTCAAAATTTAGTACAAGCGAAGTATAATTTACGTTACACTAATAATATCTTACCTAGGTATATTATCCTAACTATGCTTAAAAATTTATCTTGAAATTTCTAAGCATACGTAAATATTTCCTAAGAGTTTTACTCTTTTTTGTGGAAACAAAATTCGCTACGTGACGATTTTCGACACGATTTACATTTAGAAGTAAACGAGAAGAATGAATTAATCAAAAAGAAATAATTAGTACATAGTCTGATGTTTTGATTAAATTTAAATGTATATATATTTACGTCATTTTTGCTCTTGGAAAGAAGGTCTAACCCAGTGGGCAAAGTTCCTCCACATGGGTTTTCCACGATTTTGCGAACTAGGTAAGTGTCACCAACTGTTTATTCTAGCTAATTGAGGAAAGTAAACAACTTTTGCACCGACATTCCTCCGAGCTCACTTTTGACGGTGAAAATATTGTTCTTGAAGAAGACAAAAAGAAAAAAACAAAACGTGAACAAAGATCTAGTCTAGCTGGCAACATGGTGTTATTTTAGTACTTCACCTCTCGACCGCAGTATTCAAATCCCGCTTTTTTTCTTGATTCTTTTTAGTTTTTTTCCATGTTGAATGAAGTTTTTTCTCGATGGTAATGTAAATTTTGACTGTCACTTCCGAAGGAATCTCATGGCACTTATCTTATTTTCGGATTATGATAAAGTGATTTTTTTTCTTGGGCACATTTCTATCAAAGATAATAAAATCGATAAAGTCAAAGCTATTCCCAAATAAACAGTTGACTACTTCATGTGTACTGAGATCTGATCACGGTCAATCTATCTATTCTAGATTGTTGATGTACGCAAAATGTTATGATTGAAGAGTTAACTTAACATACTACATACTTTCCGATACTATATAATGTATTGTGAAAAATACTCATACCTTTCGTTATGTCTGTTTCTGATTTTATACGAATAACCATGTCTTCCCGATCCATATTCTGCAACTCATTTTTCACATAATCCCAATGCAACTTTTGCTTACGTAAATGTCTTGACCAATCTTCTATTGCCTCAGTTGGTGGAATAAATTCTTCCATTTCTTCTGCAGACAGATTTTCAATAAGAATGTCAACTACCTCATTGGGAATTTGACCTAAAAATACGATATTCAAATAGCAGGTGTTACAATTTTAATAAGATTGTGTTTTTCGGTTGTAATCACAAAGTGGTACTTACCATTGGATGAGTACACTTCCTTTTTGCCCTCCAATTTCGCAACTCTTTTATCCACGGTGTTCACCCTATGTTCTAAAAAGTCGACT
>JAUBWS010132184.1:0-21957 GCA_032270445.1 Darlingtonia californica
CTCAAAATTATTTTAGGGAGATTTTAAAAACTGGACAATGTTACCACGGCTGGCCAATGTTACCAGCTTCTACGGTATTAAAAATCATCTTCCCATTCTTCTGATATTTGATGTAGCGTGCATGAGCAGAACAAGTGTTAGGAAGGAATGAGAAAAGAAAAGGTCTATTATATCATAAACGCCTATAATTGACATAACAGTCAGGGATATCTGCCTATTTAGGAAAGTTTTAGTATTCTTTCCTAAGGCCGTCATCGGAAATATCTTGTTTTTGCGTCCTCCGACCGACCGGTTTTTTTCCCGAAAAAGCTGAGTCGGTAAGTCGGTAAAAATGCCGGGTTTTTTAAAATTCCGCCGGATAAGTGCACCTTGTACTGTTGTATATTATCGGACGCGCTATCGCTAAAAAAATACCGTAAATGATAATTCTGCACCCCCTGCATGCTGTATCGTGCATTTAAAAATGGCGGATGTAGATGTAGATAGCGACCTTGGGGCTTTTGAACGAAAATTTTCGAAAATCCTGAAGTAGAATGCGACCGACCGACCAACCCAACTTTTGGTTCCATTCGGGACGCTAAAACAAGATATTTCCGATGACGGCCTAATTTAGAAAGTCTTTCCTAATTAGGAAAGTTTTCTTTCCAAACTAGGAAATTCAAAAATAAAACCATATTTTACTCATGAACCAGTCAAAATCGCAGTTTCTTTCAATTGACCAATGCAATGAATAGAGTGAGCCATAGTAGACATCAGAGCCAAAAATCAGGTTATTTCATGGGCAGAAGGGTGAGAAATTACAGTTCAAGCAATTACTTTCCTAATTTAGGGAGCCTTTCTAAATTAGAAAGTAAGCTGAATCGTTCAACCGTGTTTTTGTCGCCGCCAATTTTGAATTGTCGAAAAACAAAGTTAAGGCTCTATCTATATCCCGTATATACCTTTTTTGTTGACATATAGACCCATGCTTACAGATTTAGGATTCCGTTTTAAGCGCGGGAATGAGTTGATTTTTCTTCATATAATTTCAGTCATATCTTGAGACTCCATCCATGAAATTATATGAAACTTTCGGGACCTGTACTTTGGACTATTGTTAATGAAACTGATGGTGGAAAGGACGTGCAAAAAATTTGTTTGGGCTGAGAAATCACATAACTTTCTTAGTTAGGAAAGAAAACTTTCCTAATTAGAAAAGACTTTCTCAATTAGGAAATAATACAAAAACTTTCCTAAATGGGCAGACATCCCTGACTGATTAGAACATATCTCAATTAAATCTGTTTTAAAGGAATGAAAGCATTACATTGAAGAAAAGGAGAAACCCTAAATATGGTAAAGTTAAAGGGAGCTACAAGTTTGATATTGCATTGTAAATAGAGTCTTAGTTCAAATATAAACAAACAGATCCGTCTATTGATCATCATGTTGTGTATGAATGCAATGTGATCAGTTTAGAATTTTGTTTCATAAACAACCTAAAAGGTGTGTCTGTGTGTAGACATGACATGATTGATGCACAGATCCGAAATGCGAAAGAATATTTTGTTTGAATAAATAGATATGGTTTAATACAGACTCAATAAGAATATACTCGTGTGTGTGCTAAATAGGGCCCATGAAATATACAGTGAGTGTGATTAACACTGCCACAACACAAGTTTGGGCAACAAAGTAAATTTTGATTAATTTAATGCCGTTAAACAGTCAAAGAAGAATACTTGGCAATGTTTATACGCTTAATTATGTTGAAACAATCATATTTCATCAAGGCATCTGAGGGTTACCCAACTTTAAAAGCATTCAGATTTAATTTAGACCTTAAACTTAAGGTCAGTTTAACCAAATCAGCCAAAAATGTCCAATGACAAAATGTAAACGAACCAGTTCCTACACAATATGAGAGATATCCAACAATTATGCAAGCAAAATTCAGTTATTAGTTACACAGGGTTTATACAGTCAAGGAAAATCAGTGGCAAAAGCTGGTCTTTGGCCAAAAAGTCAGGGAAAGTCAGGGAATGCCAGGGAAAGTCAGGGAATTTTAAAGAGGTCAGGGAAATTCAAAGTTTTTCATGGATGGTCAGGGGGAAAAGTTGATTTCGCAATATTATGGGAGGGACGACAATCTTCTTTTTTGTTTTCGTGATAAAATATTATCAAGAGGCTAATGATAAGACAGTATTAAAGATCTTTATTTTCTAAATCACTGTTTCTTAAGTTCTTAAAAAGCATTGATTGGTTTCATATGGTCATACGAATAAAGTGTATAGGTCTCCTTAACAGGGCTGCCACTTTCTGATTTTCATGAATTTGTCAGGATTTGAAAACAGTCAGGAAAATCAGGAAAAGTTGGTCATATTTCCCAAAAAGTCATGATTAATCTGATTAAGTCAGGATTTTTTTCAAATCTGTTATATATAAAAAATTATTTCTTTTAGTTTACTCTCTAGTCCTTGGCATGACGTGAAAGGGCCAAAATGGGTGTTAAGTTTACTTTTTGTATAATATAATGACTCATAAAACACAAATTACATCATTTTTTCCATCAGTGTTTTGGTTGAAAATAATAAGTATATATTAAGCACCAAAAGTTTAGTTTGTTGTACAGTTTTTGCATTGTTTGTATTTTACTTTAGAAAACGGTATGATTTCCGACGATCTACTGTAGAATTGTCAAAAAGACATAATTTTCTGGCCCCACCATGGTTGCCCTTCGGGTGACACTAACCTGATTGAATCTGAAATTTTCACACGCTCATTTATAATGCTGGATCCTCACCTGGGTCAGGAAAAACTAATAAGCCTCTTCCGCGTTTATTAGACACCTAAGAGTACTTATTTTTTAACGCAGAGGTGGAACATTGTCATCTTTTTTTTGTTAGTTTTTTAAAATCCTTGTAAAATGTCAGGATTTTCATCTGAAAAAGTCATGAAAAATCAGGATTCGATTCAATCATATGAGTGGCAACCCTGTAAAAGTCAAGGCTAAAATACTGTATTCACTTCAGAAGTCAGGGATAAAACTATGTTTTTTCTGAAAAAAATCAGGGGGAAAAATATACTTTAAGCACAAAGTCAGGGGAAAATTTTTTTCAATGGCTGTATAAACCCTGTTACACAATGTCACTATTTGTCCCAAATGAATAAATAACCTACTACACAATTTCTTTATTTGTCACAACACAGCCACAAAAAGAGGGAAACAGTTTTACCATAACCATAAAGTGTCAGTATCGGAACGCCATGTGAAACAACATTGGTTCTTACACATGAGAATTGCTAAACCTGCCCTCACTAACCGTCAATAGATTTCTGATCCACATTTACATTATTTTTCATTGAACCATGTCAGCATGTGTAGCCACACAATTGGTTGATTTCTGTGATCAGACTATGCCCGATCTAATGGAAGTATCGTGCATGAATAATCGCTTTTGATTTCTTTGGTGCAACAAGCGATCTATTGCTGATGTTTGAAAGAAGAAATCTGGATTTTCTCAAGAAATTGTGAAGTAAAACATTCTCTGCAAGTTCCATGATTTCTGGCCGTGCATTTTAGAAGTTATATGGGCAAGAATGTTTTTTCTTTTGTTCTTTTACGAGTTTCTTTTCTTATATCAAATGCATTAGGTAATGTTTTGGCTGGTCAAAATCGGCCACTTTGAATATACTATTAGCTTATCATTGAGCCTTAAAAGTGTGAAACCAAGCAAGTATATGGATTTTTATAAGGGCATATTTCAAAATGCTAATTAAGTAACGGACGGACATTTGATGCCATTTTGATTGAAAAAAGGAGTAAAAATTATATAAACAAAATTTTTTGTTGTTGTCAAGGGTGAGTAACCTTCCTATAAACATAGTCTAAACAGTTAAATTGGAGATGTTTAAAGAGTACTGAAAAGATTATTTGCGGTACATGGGTAACAATGTTTGAAGATAAGAAAACTTTATTTTAAGACTACATATTGTGGCTTGTGTGATTAATTGCACTCATAAACAAGCTGGTGCGCGTGTGGTGCATGCTTGTACAATCACACAAATTAAAATGTGAAGACTCGTCAATCCACCACTACCAATTTGACGTTTCTGTTGAAAGCGATTTTCTGCCATTTTGTTAATGAATTAGTTGCTTGAAGTGAAACAGCCGTTGACGTAAACTTTCCTTGAATTCCTAGACTGAGAGTATATATTCATAGGGGTTTGTTACTTAATTTTGAAGTTGAACAAATGTTAAATGTTTGTAAATTTAATGATGTTCACCAAGAATGCTCAATTGTATTTAGAAAACCAGACCGTGTATAGAGAAGAAAAAAACTATTATTCAACATGAAATTCAGAGTTTTTTATCGGAATAATAATTTATTTCTTCTTGCTCTACCTCACAATTTAATCCACAGAGAATTCTATCAATGCACAGTAGACATCCTCAGGCCTAAAATTAATGAAAAAACGTTTTATATCACAAAAACTGTGCAAGCTTATCGCTTGCTTTTTTTAAACTTTTGCGGACTTGAATTTAGCAAACATTCTATGACAGTCCAGGTAGTTTTTTGCTATACAAAATTTTTTCTCTTTGTCCCTGTTGTGAAAGGAAGGCTATTTCAAAAGTATAGCATATGCTTTTATTATACTCAAAGTCATACTAGAACATTTGATATAGTTGTTACATTGAAGTATTGGTATAAAAAAAATATGAAAAAATATATGACAGAAAAATGGAGTGAGAAAGACTAAAAGACGACAGTTTACTAACATTGAGTTTGTAGAAACATCTATAGCTAATCAACTGAAGTCATTGTTTGTTGAGATAAAAAAATTTTGTACGAAAAATTAGAATTGACCATCATGATTTAAAAGATGCATCTAAACCTCATTGCTATATCTGAAAATCATATCACGATTTGCGATTCACGCACGCTTAATTCAAAGCCTGATCCTAAGTGTAATTGGTTTTTTGAAATAGAGTTCGACCTAAGTCAGGTTAATTGCAATCTATGAGTTACTTGAATACCTTAATCAGCTATTAGTGAAATATGTGAAATTTGAAAAAAAAGTGACTCAAGTCAGATTTGAACCACCAAACATATTAGACCACCGCAATGTTACAAGAAGTATGATTTCAACAAGATGCGTAGAGTTTGTAAGCTGAGTTTCAACTTGTGGAAGTTATAAATCTTCAACTTACGTACGTTGAAAACAATTTTGAATGAGAAAGTGTTATTTGACAAGAGGAAATGTTTATAATATTCTAGGCATTGGTGGGCTTCACTGAGTTTCTGTTTCCTAAAAGTCTCCATTGCTATATCAACTGCTAGCTGGATATTAGATTATGAAAAATTTATTAATCCCATTTATCATCATCAGCTGGAAAGATAGCAGAGTTGAATTTATTGAATATGATTGTGTGCTAAGTGTAGCTGGATAAACCAACCGATGAAATTTTATTTACTGTAAGAACCGGTTAATGATGATGGCTGGAGAGTAGATTAAGATGTATTCACCAGCAGAACCAGTAGGCTAGTAGGCTAGTAACTTACTAATTAATATCTACCATATAGTTTGAACATATTGTATTGCCTATACTTTGTGTCTCCTATAATTTGCAACAATTAATATAAAAATATGTTTGTGAATGTAATGATGTATACCAAGAGTGCTCAATGGTATGTAGAAAAATTACTAATCGTTCAATATACTCCAAAATGACATTGAAGCATGAAACTCAGAGTTCTATAAATGGAAGAATGATTTATTTCTTCCTGATCTAGATATAAAAATACAATATAAAAATGGAAATAGCTAAAATGGAAGCAAAACCAAGTCAAACAATATACATAAACAATTTGAATGAGAAAATTAAACAAGAAGGTATGTATCCCTTTGGTATTTCATAATCAGATTTGATGGTATTTGAAAATTGCATGTTTTGGCAATGAAATGACATGAAAGATTGATAAAGCCATTTGTGACTGCTTTAGTGCTGTACAGTATTACTAATAAAGAACCTTGATAACAATTGCACAATTCATCCAAATTTTATGGAAGGTCTCAATTTTCAGTCATATTAGTCATAAAGTTACGCACACCTTTTTTATAGAATTGAAAAAGTCTCTATACGCCATGTTCAGTCAGTTTGGAACCATCCTAGATGTTGTTGCAATGAAGACATTAAAGACGAAAGGTCAAGCTTTTGTTGTTTTCAAAGAAGTATCAAGTGCAACTCAAGCAATGCGATCAATGCAAGGATTCCCATTTCACGAGAAGCCATTGGTTAGTAGCCCTACTAGTTGACTTTTTTTTTTGTTCTTCTGTTACTTGTGATAAATTCAGGAGAACAATACACACCTACACATTAGTTTCCTGTACATGGTACTTTAGCTCATATAGGCAAAGGTTAGCTGAAATTTATGTAATGTGATTCATAATAATATTTAATAAGGAAAATCAACTTTAACTAGAATAGTGGAGTGAATCTTCAATTTTGCTTTCTTTTTAGAGGATTGCATATGCTAAGAGCAAATCAGATGCTGTAGCAAAATTGGACAACACCTTTGTGCCAAGAGACAAAAAGAAGCGGAAAGCTGAAGACAGTACTGTTTAATTTTCTTATTTTTTTAACCATTGCTGGGATCGTTTAAATTCTCTTGACATGATGTTTCAAAAGTTTTAAATGTTTTTCAGGTGATAACAGTCCAATGTAGTTATGAATTAAGGCACATAAAGATACTAGTAAACTGTTTTACAGCAATCATGCTTGTCTATTTACAGAATCCCTCAACAAGTCTTCTTCTTTTCTGTTTAGTTAAAAAGAAACAACCAAACCCTACCAAACAGGCCCGTGCTGCAAACTTCCCAGTAAATATGATGGCAACTCCAGGAAGTAAGTCTAATCTATTCTGTTTTACTGATGAACTTCCTTCCCATTTACTTGGTCAAAAACTAACATGGCATTACACACAGAGCAAAACAGTACACAAGTTTACTGATTTTATCAAGATAGATTAATGGTCTGGTTTTTATCACATTAATTACAGTAAAATAGTCGCTTAGGATTATGATTGACATTTGTATAAAATAGAATCGCTGAGTTGAACATTTTGACCATTCAAATCATAGGTATGCTCAATACTGTGGTTGGAATAACGGTTTTCTGATTGATTGGTTATTAGTTTCGATTACATAGCGATCGATCTCAAGTGCAGCTGGGGTGCTGTAAGGGGTGAAATTTTTTTACGTTTATCCTATTTTTGATGAAAAAAAAACGTCGGTCTTAGTATTTATTTGTTGAACGGAATTTAGCTCAGAAAAACTCTAAGCAAAACAATGTCTTTTCGTCTTTTGTATCTATTTGAAATGAATATCTAAATATCTAAAGGAATTAACAACAGTTTTGTATGTTGTATACTATGTTTTGTTTATCAATAAAGTCATTTCGATATTTCAAAATTTGAAAATGGTAGACCGGCTTATATAAAATTTCGGCCTTTAGAGGGGGTGCTTATTCGGCAGGGGCGGTTAATTGAGCAGGAGTACTTATTAAATTGTTTTTATTAAGTAAAATGTGTCCTTTCTATGTTTTTCTTTCTTAACTTTTTAAAAAACTAACACAACAGTATGAAGCAAATAAAATAATTAAAATAACCAAATATCAAACAAATAAATAAGCAGTTCTAAACTTGATATCTTCGTTGGTTGTTATTTATCCTTAGTGTCAAATAAGTGCCCCCTCCCAATTACTGTGTGACAAAAAAAGCGCTCCCTTTTTTATCTTGATGGGGAGGGGGGGGGGGGGTTATTCAGGCAGGGGTGCTTATTGTAAAAAAATTAATCTCACCCCGGGGCACTTATTCGGCAGGGGCGGTCAATTTCGTCATTTACACTCGATTGAGCACAATTTTGATGTGGCTATCAAATTTGTAATTGATCAATAATCAGTGTAACCAGAAAATAAGAAATGTACTGATTGACTGGTTTTCCTCCCAAATGTTTTTTCAAGATTTTGGGATTTACTGGTTGGCATATTTGAGTTTTAAGTTGTCAGCTCCCGTCAAAAATTTAGTGGAAGCTTTACAGGTCTGTGTAGTGCATGTGTTGGCATATAGCAAAAACATAGCCATTTAGTCATGTTTATTCTTTTGAAAGTACCCAACCTAGTATAAAAAGATGGTGAAAATGCTGCTGTAAAATTTGTTGTTGTTGTTATTTCTACAAAGGAAATCTATGTTGTCAAGTTGTCTTGTTAATTTATTGTGTTAATTCTACGTGCAAATGGGGAGTTATTGACTGATTGCTACCCTGGGAAACCGTTCCTCTCAATGGTGCATGGTTGGTGGAGCTCTTAGGTTCCTACCTAGCGGTCCAGGACTGTAAAAAAGCTGTGATTAAGGGTAGCTCTAGTTTGAATCGACCATTGCATGCTTTGTAAACAACAATTGATTTGGAGGTTAACGTTTAGATTATCTATTATTACTGTTGTGTTTTCATTCTAGTGATGAACCCATACCAAGCACCGATGCAAATGCCAACAACTGAACCTCCACCGAATCATATTCTTTTCTTATCTAACTTGCCAGATGAAACAACACAATTGATGCTTTCCATGTTATTTCAACAGTAAGTAGTGACTCAAATGAATTATATCAAAATTCGTCTATAAGAAAGTTTGAGATGTAGATTTGTGATGTTCTGGAGGGAAAATACTAACATTGAGAGACTAAACCAGAAGCTTCATGTTATTACTGATAAAGTTATGACCCCCCACTTTCAAGTAGTGCCAAATAATTTTTAACACTTAGCCACTTCTGTGTCGGGAATTTTCAACATTTTGGGAATCTTTGGAGATATTTCTTAACCGGGGACCACTCCCTGGTGCATGGGTTGCAGACTACCCAGGGGTCCATGACCGTAAAAAAAATTAAAATCTCATGACAAATATGTTTGTCATTGGCACTTAAGTGGTTAGGATAAAACAACATGTATGGATATATTTTAAATATGTTTTGTTTTATGATAGGATACCTGGCTATAAAGAAGCTCGTCTTGTTAGCGGAAGACATGACATTGCATTTGTTGAATTCGAAAGTGCTGACCAAACAAGAATAGCAAAGTCACAGTTAAATGGTTACAAAATTAGCCCCAGTCATCCAATGATTATCACATATGCAAAAAAATGATCAACAGTTTCTTCTGTGTTCTCCAATACCAGTCAAGTAAACTGGACTTGGAATCTACTTGTCTGTTGACATTTGAGCTCATGGGCAGTAATATTTGACAACATTTTGGTCACCTTATTTGATGGCAGAGTATTTTGGCAATGCTCTAGAAGATCAATCAGTAGTGTTTTTCAAAATATTTCTGTATTGTATAAGAGAAAAATTTGATATGCTGGGGAAGGGTTTAATGGGTTTTCACTTGAAGCATTGCACTTTGCTCAGGAATGAAAACAAAATACAAAAGGCAATAGGCATAGTCAATCATCCATCTTTGCCATCATTTTAGATAGGTGGATAGGAGAGCCGATGACTTAGTGCCTATCCTTTTTGATAGAATGTTTACACCTTTGCATTTAATTCAAATTACAAAAAATTAAGAAATCCGTAGGTATATTTTACAAAATTACATTTATACTGACTTGTAAATATTTTATAAGATACTTTTAAGGTATTTAAAACAAACATGTTTTTCATTTTTTAATGAAATGAAAATTTTTCTGAAAAAGGCAATGTTTCATGTGTGAATGTCCAAGGGAAGATATGTAATATTGTATAAAATGTCGAAATATACTTCCGCAATATGAAAAATAAAACTGATAACCACAAGACGGTTTCGCTCAAGTTTCGAATTCAGGTGGATCAATTAAGTTTGCTTAGTTGCGTTTAGTTTAGTCAACCATAAATTTTATGTAAGAATTGCTAAGGAGATTTGGTGAATAAGATTTTCCTGCAATTTTGGTAAAAATGAACTTCTGAATTTTTGTGAATTAACTTCTCTAGATTTTGTTGTTAATGAACGTCTTTATACTCCTGAAGTTTTGTTAAATGAACTTTCCTGGCCCTTTTTTTTGAATACACATCCATGGGTTTAGCTTTTGGTATGAGGAAAGTAAATTTCTTTTATCAAAAGATGTTGATAGATATTTGTACTTTTGATTTTTATTAACCATAATTTATAGATACTTTGAGTTTCATTCTTTTGTGGCAGTTGCTCCTCTTAAAAGTATTTTATTTGAACCGTAATTTCAGGAGAGATTTTTAGATTATGTAGACGATTTGAACATGACTAGGACTAGGACTGGTCCTTGGCGAGGGGTAAAGCCCTCAAAATATGGCGTGCGAGATTTTTTGATTATTTCGTGATTTTTTGTGATTTTTTGCTTTTTTCGTGATTTTTTGTGATTTTTCGGCCGAAATTTTTGTGATTTTTTTCGAAGTGTACGAGATTTTTTTGAGTACTTCACTCCTCAGTGCATAGGTAATAAGCTCCAAGGTTGCCTATCCACGATTCCAGGACCTTGACATTTTTTTTTATCAATGTCCACATAACTAGACATTGTCACTTAAAGGGTTAACCATTAAGTAAGAGAGTGTTTGATTTGCGTTTGAGGATTGTTAAAGTTTTCCGTAGAAAAGTCTGTAAAAAGTGATTGAAAGAACGAGTCATCTAGAGATATTTGCCTCGATTTAAAAAAATTTAAGAGACGTTACTATGGTAAGCCTTAATGGTCCTCAACCGCAAGAGAAACTGTATGTAAAAGTTTTCCTTTCAAATATTTTTCTGCAAAGTCGAAGCATTCCAATTCATTCCTTTAATGCAGAAAGTACAATACAGAAAAGCAGAAATTCTTGAATTGATTCTATCCTTCTTGTTCTTGTGTATTCCGAAAAGGGTGAAAGTTAGTGATAGGAACCACAAAGTCTAACTTTTGACACCTCAGCTAACGTATCACTACATTCGAGGGATAAATGTTTCTTCTTCTTGACCTATATTTATTAATTTTCAATGAACTTATCTGAAGGGTATTGACACTGGTTTTGCACACCTCAGGCTTATAATGTTAAGATTATTACTAACACCGCACGCATTCCAAAGTGTCACGAAATGTTTAAAATTTTATTCACTCATCTTTATAGGTAAATTTAATAAATACATGACAATATTTGACAAAATGGATATTCCACCAAATCAGACGATTTACGTGAATAACTTGAACGAAAAACTAAAGAAAGAAGGTATGAATTTGTTTACATCTGATTTAATCGTCTGATTTGATAACTTTTGATCACTTTTTGAATTTGAGTGAAATCTTGGTCGATGCAAGGATAAATAATCAAAGGATAGAAAACAATTAATGTTCTTTTATAACTAAGTTTGATATGTGATGCTTTACAAAAGCACGCACTTTTATTGACTTTAGCCAATCAAAATAAGCGATTCTATTTGACGTCTTCCCACAATTTTCAATAAATTTAACAATGAAAAATTGAATGCCAACTGCCATACTGCTGTGGTCCACTTTATGCGTTCTTTTGAACACTTTTCAAAATTTGAGATATTTCCATGTTTTCGGATTAAGCCATGGGAAAGAGATCATTGCTGTAAAAGTTTTCTTTTGTCAACAAATTATAGGCATTATAAAGAATGTGTTTGCAGATAGATTTTTGCTTGCTAAAGCTATTCCCATGTTGGATTTTCTGCTCTCTATCGTTGAGTGCAGAATCGAACAAAATATCGTAAATTTTTCTTTTTCATTCCTTTTAAATGCTTGCAATAAATACATCAAAGTTATTTCTTAAAAGGAATCCGATTTCTAAAGAGTTTTATTACTTTACATCGTTACTGTAATATTAAAAAAATTGTTTCGTATCCTTGTATTTTACATTCTTGGTCGATGCGATACCATTGATTCTCGGACAGATCCGCAGCACCTACGGACCTGAATGACCAATACCGTTTAAAGATATGGTGAAGCCTCTCTGATGTCAGTAGCTTTCATCTTTCGCACTAAATGCAGTTATTTTATGTCTTTAAAGATTTTTACATTGAAAATATTCTTTGGGTAGTAAGTTGCACAATTAAAAATTTAAAGCCTCTTAGGTCATTCATTCTCATCGTTTTGATTAAAAAAAATGAGTGCTTATCCCGTACGCAACTCAAAACCATCAATTTCTTTGATGGAAATATTTTTAGAAGCTTTTAAGGGACCTTTCTAATAAAACATTATGAAGTCATTATGGTAAGTACTACTGCTACCTGCCTAAAAAAATATTAACGGTTTTTAGTCTAAGTTAACAATTTGTCCCGTACATAATGCCTCTTCTAAAATGAAATTGATATTTAGATGGTGTGTTATATTTTCTTAACAAGAACAACTGTTCTGATTGGTAGTAACATGTACACCCAACAAATATGCCAAAAAAGGCAAGCTTCTTAAAAATATTTGAACATTAAAGTCGTTGTCGTTTAAGAAACCATTGTCCTGTACGCAACGACTTTGACAAGTAAAAATTCCATCAAAGACTGCAAATTAAAGAGGGAAACTTTTTCATTAAAATACCCTTATAGGGATCTATTATAAATTGCCAAGGAACATTAAATGACCTCTGTTGCGTACGGATCAAACCGAAAGAGTCAAAATAACGAGAACCACCCTCATCTAAACTAAGCGCATGCTGCTTGATTTTATTGATTCTTTGATTCTACAACCATTATATATTTTTGTATTTTTTTTAGACTTGAAGAAGCATCTTTATGCCATGTTTTCACAATTCGGTCCTGTCATTGATATAGTAGCGATGAAAACGCCGAGAATGAGAGGACAGGCTTTTGTTGTTTTTCGTGAGATCCCTATGGCAACAAATGCATTGCGTACAATGCAAGGATTTCCATTTTTCGACAAGCCAATTGTAAGTTACACCTTAATTAAGTGGATTATTTTTTGCAAATTTTCAAATGTTTTAAAAGACTGATCCATGCAAAATGTTTGATTTTTTGACCTACCAACCACTTCAAAAAACAAAAACAACAACAAAAAAAAAAGAAACGAAGAAACAAACAAATATTTATGTAAAATTAAGGAAAACAATATGATGTTGTAACTATCCAATTTTTTTCTACCCATTTTTGATCATTGAAGCGGAGTTAAAGTAAAAGGATTCGGGGTGGGGTATGAAGTAAATTATTTAAGGAAAAGATTATGTATTAATTGACAGTTTTTTAATGCTTAAGTTCACGTGGATTATTATTTTATACTTATTTAAACTTACTTGTTCAGGATAGCCTCTTCAGTTCTATATGAACTGCCATCAACGAGGGTCCTGCCTTCCTGGAAACACCTACAGGAAACCTTTTGGAAATTACGGTGAGGTAATTTTCACCACCGAAAGCTTTGTGCCGGCGTCGAACTCCTCTTAAGTTCCTTCTGTTGGATGTTGCCATTAGTATTAAGAGATTCTTGTTCAATGGAAAATTTTTCTATTCTGTTTCTATCATTCTTCAAGAGAATAACATTTGCAAAATCCAAATCTCATTGTTTTGCGAAGAAAGATGGAAGTCACTGGAGCAAAGGAAAAGCTGAAAAGAGGAAAATCGAAGAAAGTAAGCTAACTTATGATTTATTTTGGGTCTTTAGCTCAAAGCATATCTTTGATCATACCATGTTCGAGGCCTTTGAAAAAGCCGTTTTTCCACAGTCATATTAGGGTTAGAATTAACCGATCTCTGGTATAACGAATAACGGAGACTGAATTCACGAGTCCATCTGTTTGGATCTTTTAAACCAGCTTCAAATCAACCACAGTAAAATTCATCCGAAAACTTTTTTTTATTTTTTAGTTCGTAAAAAGCAAATCGCTGCGAAGCAACCACGAAAAGAAATACCAGCTCCAGGTAAGGGCATTAATATTTGTCAGCCAAGTGTGATAACGTACAGTTTTTCAAATTGATAAATTTTGTATCTACATATGGACCGAGAACTGAGTTTGAATTTCCAGGGAAAAACAGGCAGCGGTAGTCAGGAAAAAAAGTTTATTGAGCAAAATCAAGGAAGCGTTAGGGAAGTTCTAAAACTGGATTGCTATCAGTTTTGGCCAGTTTTATTCAAGCTAAGGTTTCTTTATTTTGCATTTGAATGGTCCATCCAAAGAATTGCCTACTTTAGAGTAGGTAAATTTTAGTTTGAGGTGGGTCTGGAGGCTTGCTTACGTAAGGTAAACAATGTTCCTTGCTTGTTCCTGACGCAAGGATTTTGCTATAAAAAAGTCAGGTCAAATGTGCTTAACATGGATAATGAGTTAGAGAGAATCACGTCTAACAAATAATTAAAAAAGTCCGCGGAAGGTTTTTCGTGTATGCTTGTCTGTATTCTGGTCTGTATTCTGGTCAATAAGACTTCTGACGTAGAAATTAAAAGGTTGTCTTGGGTATACTGTGGTCTGTATTCTGGTCAATAAGACTTCTGGCGTAGAAACGAAGAGGGTGTGTCGGGTATATTGTTAAGGTAAATGATACTTATCTATTTAATGTTTGATTATTTGACAGAAACGAATGGGCATAGAACAAATAAAGACGAAGAAGCAACTAATAATGTATTGTTCTTATCGAACCTTCCTGACGAAACGACACAGATGATGTTATCGATGCTTTTCAGAGAGTAAGTCTGCTTTATTGCACTCATATAGTGTCCTTCCCTCAGTCTGCTGGAATACTCTAATACAATAATAACCGTTTAGTGAGGGCTTTACCGGAAAATGTAGCCTGCGGTCAAGTTCAGGTACCGACCGAGCGTACAATACTGTTCTTTTGCTGTATGTTTAACTATAGTACAAAGCAAACATTTTACAGGTATAAACCAATGTGATGAGGACAAAATTCAAATTGTTGCCCAAAATAAGCGGTTATGGACTAGTTTTTCTTGTTACTTTTCTGATTACTGTTGATGGCTGATGGAGGTTGTAAAAATTATCCTTTGTGGTGGGGGGGGGGGGGGGGAGCAAATTATGGGGGAAGGCTTTGCTTTGAGGGATTAGGTGGTGGAGGACACTATATTGTGCCCATTGGGAAGCGCTTATACCATTTTAAACCTGTTATTACTTACGGTATGCTCAGCTGATGAGGCTAGTTTAGGCTAAAACGCTTCCTGAGCTACGTGGCAAACCATAGATCCCAAGCTAGTGTGAATGGGCAACATTTTGTTTTTTCATGCTATATTTTTTATCAAGTGCAACTTTCGTTACATTAACTGTTTTTTTTTTCAGAATGCCTGGCTTCAAGGATGTTCGATTAGTGGACGGTCGCGCGGACATTGGCTTCGTTGAATTTGACACGCCCTCTCAAGCACAAGTTGCAAAGGACCAATTAGACGGATTTAAAATTACGCCTGAGAAAGCGATGGTGATAAAATATGCCAAACAATAGCCGGTCCCATCAAAGTTTTTTTTATCGGATTAACGGATTGACTTATTGGGTTTCCACATAATGTTGTTGACGTGAAACTTATGCTGCGCCGGTTTATTGCTCGCTGGCAGAATCACTAACTTGCTAGCGTCATCGGCTATTCATTTTTGTAGATGATATCCCGATTTTGTTAGCAAAAACCGATCACCCACAATCGGATTATTGATTTAACCTGTTTTTCAACTTCATTGCCGAAGTACTAAATTTTGATGCCTACCAATGCGCATGGATTTGTCGATCCGCGACTACAGTAGTGAAAATCGTATGACGAGATGGGAATCTATGGAAAATTGTGTAATGTAACGGAAGTTCGTTGTTTTCCGCAGTGGCTGACAGTATTATATTAAAGTTTTATCTTTGAAGATGTAAATCGCTATCAAGAAAGATCAAAAACAGGCATAATTGATGAAATTTTTTAAGGGGACAACATTTTCGTACGATGGTTTTTCTCTACGAAAATTTTGTATTGATTTTGATCTGTGCTATAATTCGCTAATTATATTATTGCCTTTCGAAAACAGAAAATAAGAAATTGCGTTTTCTGACTATTTTTGTTGGGTTCAATCAATTTGTAATGATTATTACGTTATTAAACGATTGAAAAAAAGTGAATAAATCTCAATTTTACGCACTCAACGGAAGCGCAGTCAGAGCTGAGGGTTTTCAAAAAGGAGACGAAATTTTAGATGTCTCTCTGTAGATATCATATTTTTACATGTAATTTCTTTTTTAACAGGAACTTTCGTTCCGTCACGTATTTTAACAATATCAATACTTTTAATTCTCCTAAGACTTTTGACTTTATTTATAAAAGGATATATATCCAGGAAAGATTTTTGCGGTCCTCAGACAAACGAATAAAGTTCGTAAATAATCCGCTGCATGTTTTAATTACATTCGTTTAGCTCCGTTACAAAAACTTTTGATTTTTTTTTTAAAACTGTGACAAATTGTAAAATACATATCGCTAGAATCTGTAACAGGAATTTTACTCGGTATTTTATCAGTTGTAGTTTTGCATGTAAGTAAAATATGTTGTATTAATTAACTAGGAAGAATAATACAAAATTATGAGAGAATGGTTTCATAGCTAAGAGGCCTGGGCCTATTGAAATTGCAAGGGGCCTCAGCACTTACGTCATAAAAAATCCTTCTATATCGATCATAAAAATGAACCGATTACATTGTAATTTTGGTAACTCGAACCTTTGATAGCTGGAACCAAACTTTTTTTAATTCTCCTTCGCGTAATGCTCTAATTCTCTAATAGAGATTCCCTTGATAACTTTAAAATTTCATTGGTAACTAGAGGTCCAAGTTTGCCTGATGAGGTAACTCTACTAAGGGCTCCAGCATTGTTCTGTTCCATGAGTGTTTACTCTACTATAAATGGATTTTTAAATTGACTGAATCGTATCATTAGCAATTTTCGTCTACTTAGTGAAATCGAGGGTTATTTTCTCTATATTTTTCAAGGGGTCAAAACACATCAAATTATTCAATTTTGCAACTTCTAACCCTCGTTGATACTCAGCTCAAAAGTTTAGAAAACAACTATCTAAGAAGATAATTGTGTAAAATACGTGTAATGATTGCAGTTGTAAAATCACTGAAGCAAAGACGATGACTTGTACAAAAAGTCTGCGAATGGACTATAGATAGATTGTTAGATTGAATTTTATACTGCACTTAATATTATTTCGTTTAGACTAAAATAAAATAAGAATAAATTTATCAGTTATCTGGATTCGTTTGTATCAAGTCGAAACAATGGTTGCTGTTAAAATGTAAGTTGCCTTTTTATTCAATAGAGATTTAAGTACATACCAACATGTCTTTTTATATCCAACACCTTTAAAGGAACTTGAGGCAGAAAATGGTTTTAAAGATAAGGAATTGTTCAAGTGTAAATGTGTTGTTTTTTGTAGAAAAACTGTTTAACCCTATTCGGGGTCCCCCCCCCCCATCTCTGTGACAATAACTTTTTGAAAAAAAACAGCTACATGCTTGAAATTTTGGGAGTTTTTCTTAAATGTACTTTGACATCAAAAAATTGCAAAATCGGTTCATCACCATCACTACTTCCTTCGGTATTATGACATTGTTGATGATAGGTGTCATCAAAAAGTGACAATTTTTCTAATTAAGCAAAAAATCATATTTAAATCGTTCAAACGTATTTTTAAAGTAGAATAAGGATAGCTGACTATTGATTTTATCAATCATTGATGAGATTACAAATTTATCGCTAAAATTAGCATTTCGAAAAATTGACGTCATCATAAATAATTTTTAAGAAATTGATGACGTCATTTTATTATTATTATTTCAATGTTTAAAAACAGGTATACACATTTCAGTATTTACATATCTACAAATAAATATATAAAACTGCTAGTATAGTAGTTAACATGGTGTTCAATGGAATCTTTCGTCGTTTTACATATTTGTAAACGACGGGTCACTCATTTTTTTAGTCATTTATAGTAGATAAGTTATTGTAGAAAAAGTTTTTCAGCCCTCAATCGGCACTTGCCTTGGAAGGTTTTTTTTTTGCCACGGCACCTATTTGCTTAGGGGGCATTCAAAAAGTATGTTCGCTTGAAATTTCGACTTTCTAACCCCCTCCCCCCTCTTGTTCGCTTCAAAACAATAGAAATGACGTCAAAAAACAATGCCTATTTGTTTTTGGTTTAACCCCCTCCTTAATCGAACGTACTTTTTGAATGCCCCCTTTATAGGTTAAAAATTTTCTCTAGATCCAACAACACTCGCTTGAAATATTTGGGCATATATACCCCTGTCTAAGTATTTAACAAGGGTTCTACTTTTGGAAGTTATTTTCCCTTAACGTCTTCTTATTATCAGTCACAACTTATTGTATCTGGTTTTTATGTTCATTATTTCAACTTAATTAAGGTTTCACAAAAAGTTTTAACTTTAAAAATTAAACTTCAACTTCTTCGGATTTTATTATACAGATAGTTTGTTTCACAGCCTTACTTTCCACAGACTTTACAGGATATTAAGTCAATACTTTAAATCCCTCAGATATTACTGCACAGGAAGTCAATACTTTACAAATTTGTAAAAAAGGACCTTTTTAGCTACATGCCAGCCTGAATTCTCAATTATAGCCTATGTAAACACTTCTAAGAACACATCCTACAATCAACCAACCCGGAACACACGCAGTATATTGTCTTAGGGGCAGTTTCTATGAGAAAAAATTTCCCGGTTAACCGGGGGCCTCGGTATGACGAGACCTTGTCTTACCCACAAATCCCACCTAAAATTCAAAGTTCGTTTATATGAGAAAAAATTGTCCCGGCAAAACGGGATTTCGGCAGTGAACAGCCGGCATCTGATTGTTTTCTATTGTTTTTCACACCGGTGTAAGTGTTTACATGAGAAAACACGACATTTTTATTACCGGGTGTGAATCTCAACTCGAGGGTTGAAACACTCATGTAAACGTGGCCTTAGAGAACTATTTTACTTTGCTCTTTTTACCGGTTTGTTCTCAACTTGTTTTTATCTTTTGGAAAATTTTAGCGTTGATGTTCTTAGGGGCTGTTCATATGGAGGCGGGCTGTCCCGGTTGACCGGGCTGGCTCGGTTAAGCGAGTTCTTGCTTTCCTTTAAAAAAGTATTAATAATATAAAATGTGTTCATATGACAAGCGAGCCAGCACGCCTTGCCGAGATCTCACTTGATTCAGGCGAGATCTCGGCTGGGCGAGGTGAAAATTTCCCATATGAACACTCTTCCCGGTCAACCGGGATGGAATTTTAATAAACGCATGCGCAATGCAGTGTAGTATCAAATATTTTCTTTGTTTGGATCAGATCACGTGATGTAAACAAACATTCATCCCGGCTGAGCGAGATGAAAAATTATCATATGAACACGAGATTAATTTATCCCGCCTAACCGAGCCAGCCCGGTCAACTGGGACAGCCCGCCTCCATATGAATAGCCCCTTAGAAAGTTTATTTCTTACAAAAAAGACTGTTTATGTGTTGTGTAAATTTTTAATAACATTTGTGGATTGAAACACTCGACCCCTTCAGAAGAATTTTAAC
The DNA here is from genome assembly GCA_032270445.1 of Darlingtonia californica. Classification (NCBI taxonomy): domain Eukaryota; kingdom Viridiplantae; phylum Streptophyta; class Magnoliopsida; order Ericales; family Sarraceniaceae; genus Darlingtonia; species Darlingtonia californica. Next base: position 19,542 of record JAUBWS010132184.1, read on the forward strand.
GCGCCAAGCACTTTCATCCTAGCTTTCCAATATCAAAATTTCGCTAGCTCTCTCCTTTTCAGGGACTTGCCAAACTATTAGTTTTAGCGATACACTATATTTGAAGGGAAACAGTAAAAAATTGTTTCCGTGGTAAAAAACAAAATTTGATTTTTTGTAACATTGTTTTGTGGGAAGATTAACATTTTGTTAGACTAATTATGTTCGTTGCACTTTAAATTTATCTCCGGCATAAACTATTCATTTTCTTGTTACACGTTTATATATCAACAAAAACATTATAAGCTTGAATCATTATTTATCTTTAATTTCTTGAAAGGCATTTATACGATGTTACGCATTTGTTAGGACATCTTTGCCTAACAGGATAAGGAGGCGAAGTTGTATAAAAAAGGGTTTGGGAATCGTGCTTTACAGCTAATTCACAAAGTTAAATCCACGCAAAGTTTTAGTTTCTTCTTTTAAGGGGAAATTTGCTACAACTTTACAACTTATTGAATAGCCTAAATAATTTCTTATTACATCTATAATACACCAAAAATGACCTATATGATCTCACATCGAGAATTACTTTCCTTGTCTATTTCTTCTACTTCGATCATATCATCACTGCCAAGATCGTATAAGAAGGTATAGGATGGTATTTGTCCAGTCAATTTGTAACGTTTGTAATTTGTATTCAAGTTTAATCTTACAACATCGATAACTGTGAAATCATCGTTGTCAATGTATTCTTTGCGTGTTGAAGTATTGCCGAACCGATCGATTACACATACGTTGATGAGTTGGTGGACAGACACCTTTGTTTCACGTAGCCCATTCTTCATCAGCAGATCTTGAATAACAGTATCATCTGACGCATCCACTGCCTCTGCAAAGTCAAGTTGTAGTTGAGATGTTTTCAATCCGCTTACCTTTCCGATTTCTTCTTTTAGTTTGCGAACGCTGTCTGATGATGAAATAGTGAGGTGGTTCGGTAAACGCAGACGTTCTGCATAGCGACATGTAAAAACAATTTTAACGTCCGCCGCTTTCACGAAAATGTTAAATTTTAACGTTGTCTTACTCCCGTTTTTGTATTCCCTGACAAAGAGATCGACGAGCTTTTCCGAATCGTCGGATACTTGCCCATTTACAAAAACTTCTTGTCCGAAAATTGGTATTTTCTTTTTGTCTGCAATATAATCTTTAACATCCAAAACACTTTTCAGAGAAGAGAAGTTACGAAGATCAATGTCAATTTCACTCGTTAGAAATTTCACTTTCAAAGTCTTCAGAGTTGGGATGTCAAACTTCTCACAAAACGCTTGAACTCGATCATCCATCGTCGGTAGGAATGTTAGATTAAAAACTACTGCTTCTCTTACAACGCCATCCCGGAAATAAAGGTCCTTCCAATTTCTCATACCTTTCATAACATCAAGATCTTCATATAGAACCACCTTGTCTAAACACAAAAGCTGAAAGACGGACGGTATTTTCAGTTTATCTTTAATTTCTTGTGTTAAACAACTAAACCATGGTTTGTTTTCATATTTGAATTGGTCGATATTCATCTTATGTAATTCCCTACCGTCGTCCAGTGATTTAACAACAAACTCAGGGGAGATGATGGGAATGTCGAACTGTTTACAAAGTTCATCAACATTGCTATACGCTAACTTCTTCATGATGAAGAGGAATAAAGAGCAAGTCGTATTGACCATTTTCCAACCAAAATGTGTCCACAAAGAGTCGTAGTCGTGCAAGACTTTGAAATTTGTACCATAAAATGTTTGCATCCTTGTAGGAATTCTATATTTTTCCTCCATCTTGGATTTCACAGTGCCAAGTAGTAAGAAAGTTACAGAGTCACTTGGTGCACGTTGGTGTGTAGCAATGATTTTCTCTGATGGGGACATGATTTGAACCTCTAAGATTTTGATTCCATATTCTTTGCATATTTGCGAGGATCTCTCGTCCCCTTTACAATCACATGTCAAATACAAACTGATTTCATCTTCATCTGCATCAAAGAAATGAAATAATGTAGGCATTAAACTTGCGTCAGCAATTTCGTAGGATTTAGTGCTTGTGCCACAAGGCTGCATTCTGCATTTGTCAGCATTGCGGTAGAGGATTTGGCATGAAGATGGTATCCCAAATTGCTTTTCGATTAAAGATTTTATCGCTGAAATAGTGAAAATATGTTCTTGTGGTAAGATTGTGATAATCTTGGTGGTATCCCCGTGTCCATGTTGTGAATATATTGATATGGGTTTCGCTTTAAGGATACCCGCAATATTTTCAATATACTGAGATAATTCCTTGACCATCAAATAGACTATATTTTCATCTGGAATTCGTTCATTATCAAACATGTAATTGATAAGAAAATCCTCATCATCAGGTTCCAAGTAACAAACCACTTTTCTAA
>JAUBWS010132406.1:0-21952 GCA_032270445.1 Darlingtonia californica
TAACCAATCAGCGTATCTATTTTTAACAATCGAAGTTTAATGTTTATAGTTTTCAGACTCCTAACTTACTCGGTTTTGGACGTTAGCCGATAGACCAAGAGAAGGGCAAAGAAGCCCGGAACGGTTTATCGGACAGACTAGTTACACACAAGCCAAACTCGTTTTAAGTTTGGAGATTATACACCTTTGTCATGAAAAATCGCATGCATTTGCATTTCATATCTATAAAACTTTTGAAGACTCTGTCATCGAGAGAGAATATGCCTTAATATGCCCTATTAAAACCCTTACATTTAAAAAAAGAGATCGAATTGACGAAAGAGTGTGTATACTTGTGAAATGACAAAAGGTTTTTTACATTGTTTCGTTGAAAAACAATCAGCACACAAACAAGTTTTTCTAAATCAACACTTGTGAAATATATTAATAAAAACGGAATTAACCGCTCAAAATCCAAGTCGGAGGTTTAGTAGACCTCTTTGTCTTAACAAAAAGGTTGAAGGGTGCCGCAACAATACGTTTGTTCAATGCGCTATTGTACATTCATGACATTTCACTGAGCAATATAGATACAAGGCTCAAAAACATTTTGAACGTAGTAAATTCGAGACGGGACAGGGGTCAACCTGTTGGTTAATCAGTACCCTGCCGTGACACGTCCCAAAAGACGTCCTATTTAGATCTTGACGAAAATATCTTTTAAAAATGTTTCAATAACTTGATCTTCCTTATCGCCGACCAAAGCATCAATTCTATCCATATCTATATTGAACTTCTTCCCAATCACAGTCGCTATCGTTTGAGCTCTGGCCAAAGCCTTATCCATGGCAACAAAAGCTTCAAAGATTCGTTTGCCGGTAGATTTGCAGTGTCCAACCAATGTCTTAGCGATGAGTTTACGTAACGAGCGTGCCCCCTTGATATGTCGCTGTAGATAACCGATATGTTGTAGCGAGATTGGCTCATCCGACTTCTTGTCGCCGGTCAGATCCGTAAGATCGCCAACATCCGCAGCTGTCTTTTTACTGGTCATCGCATCTTCCACATCAATGTTGAGAGTGGCCGGTTTCGTTTCTGTGGCATCTTCAACAGTTCCCACAGTGGCTTCAAGTTCATTCAATTGCTTCTTCTTCTTCTCGATCATTTCTTTCCATCCAATCATACGAAGCCCGGATGGAAGATCTGGCAAGAACTTGACCGGAATAACACTGTTATCTGCTTTGGCAAGGAATGATTGTAGTGATTTCACTTTATTGGCTAACTGACTTCCGGATTGCAAAACTGCTTTCTCGGTTGGTTTCGTCGTTGATGTTTCGCCATCGTCGAACATGTTAGCGACACTATCGTCGATTTTACTGATGGAAGATTTCTTCGACAGTTCGTTGGAATTAGGCATTAGATCACCGTCGTCAATGCTCTTCAACGAAGGATCATCATCAGTAAGAGGATCAGAACTTTTCTTCGAGATATGTGAAATATCTTCAGACATCTCGTTATCCTTGGTTTGAGGTGCAACCACTGCAGGAGTACTACTTTCAGTAGCGCTATTGGTGTGTGGAACAACTGCTTTCTCTACGTGTTTCTCTGCATGATGGCTTTTCTTGCTCTTCTTTCCCTTCTTATGTTTCTTGTTCGACTTGGAAGGTTTCGAGATGGTTGACTTTTCACCTACGGTTGACTTACGTGTTGATTTTGGTATTGGTGCAGCGGATGTCGACTTTTCTTTTAGTTTCTTCAGTGTCGCTAAAATGACCGCTTTCTTAGCCAGCTGACGGATATCGTTACGAGTCATTTTGTGATGCTTTGACGCTTTCAATTCTCCCATGATACCTCTCATGCTTCGACTAGTCGAATCACCATCACCATCTTCAACGTCATTTGACGTTGCTTTTGCTGTCAACACGTCTAGAAGCTCATTTGATACGACGTCTTTTCTTCGAGATGAAGCCGTTGTTGGCTTTTTAATAAATCTATAAATATCGTCAAATGACGGGAATTCAGTCTGTCGTTTTGATCGCAACATTAAGTCGATGCCGTCAAAAGGCTCGGTTGGTTTGTGAGTCGCTGCTTTGACTGCCGGTATCAAAGCACTAGCCATTAAGTCATCTTCTATAGAGTTCTCAACTGCCGGTGAATGATATTTATATTCGATGCTTTCAACTTTAAGCCCATCATTTTTTGCATGTGAAAGCTCGCTTGCAGCAATCACAGAATTCTCGTTGATCTCGTCTTCGAGTAATCTAGTGCAGTATCCTACAAACACAATATACAATAAACCAATTAAATTTCATTTAATCTATCCTTCGTATATTTATTATTTTATTAAGTCAGCGTGTTCTTAATTTGGGACAATAAGATTTAGATGCGATAAAATTATTAGGGATATTATAAGATAATTTCTGCATGAAGCCATGACATTGATTTATATTTCAATAAGCATAATGGATTTTGAGCTTTTACTAATATTGAAACTGAGTTCAAACTCCGCACTGCTTATCAAAAAATACCTAACATGCCTTGGTTATTGAACAAATATTACCTTTAACTCTGCAATGCTAGTAAAATAAAGATATTATTTTGGCCTGCCAGTAAAACACTTCAAATAAATAATTTTTGTTTGGCCTGCAAAATGGATGAACACTCACCTTCACAAACAAATGTTATGACGAGAATGAAATAAATCCACATCTAAAATAAAAAGTAAACATATGAAAAGGGGATACGATAGAATATAATTTTGACCACCTATAAGGGAGCCATTTAAAATTCAGAGTACCACAATTTTGAGCCACCTGTAACCTTAAGATGGTAGATGCGTTAAATTTGTTAATAACTGATAACTCTATCCCAGTTAGCACGGTCGCGCGACGTCTTGGGATTAAGGGGGATCAGAGAAGCCTTAAAATAAGGGTAATAAATTCCTATCAGCTAAAGCTTTTCATTTGAGATATAGTACATTTACTCAGCAATGCATTAAGTTTATACACAAAATTGAATTGACAAGAAATCTTAAAGTTAGAGTCTCTGATTATTTTTCCCTTCGACGAATACGCTCAACAGAAAAATCTTAAAGTCAAGAATGCTAATGTTATGAGCGTAGCATGAGCCAAAAAGCTATTCAAAGTACCCAAATGATAAATTTAAGTGTTGGCAGGTTTTGTAGCAGAGCATCTAGTGGAATTGTGAACCACAAGGAAACTATGAATCCCTTATCGCGGAAATCGGAATATTCAGGAGCATTTGTGACGGTCTATGGGAAAAGGGGGCTTGGTCATTTTTACCACGATCATACTCCGCTTGCTAGCAAAAACTTTCTGTGGAGAAGTGCATTTTAAGCGACAAGCAATTTGTGTGTCGCTTAAATAGAAATGACCTCCCCCGAAGACATTTTTTTCATGATTTTGACAGGTAAACAAGTAAATTGTGGTTGAGTTTATGTCCCCTTTTCCAATAGACCGTCATATTTTTTTCATAAGGAGGAATCAAAAGATGCTTCTTCGGAAAACAAGTGTCCTAACAGAAAATTGTGTCCTTCGTAAAACTAGTGTACCTTGAAACTCTTAGCCTAAAGGTTACAAACATATTAAAAAAGTCAAAAGAAATTATAAATTTTAAGAAAAATTGCTTTGAAATTTTGCTCATATTTTTAAGACGACAAATGAAAAAAGTTTAAACGAAAAGAACTCCTCTCTAATCCCTGAACTTCAGACCTTGAGAATATTAAAAGCTTACAGTTTGAAAATCATTTACGGATCCCTACACGGTCGTACCATGCAAAATCAAAGGGAGGGTCGAATTCTTCGTCTTGGGTACTTCATCGTAGCTTAGAATTCTAAGCCCAACCCTTCTTGCCTTTTAAATACTGATATGGGAGAAAGGTTGGTGCAAAGGAGAAAATGTTTAAAATCTGTCTTTAATTTGGCAGAAAACAGCATATAAACGGTATTTTTTAATTATCTATTAGGTAGAAATGTGCAAGGCTGTTTTTCAAGTTTTTTTTCAAAAGGGCACTTCCTTTAAAAAGGGTAAGTACGCCCCTGCTCTGGGTAGAGACTTAAGCGTTCCGAGACACATGCACTAGGGGGAGGGGCGACTCGTGGTCCAAAGATTACGTTTTAAAATTTAACGATAATTAAAATGTGAAAAGAGGGAATATACAATTCATTGTAATAATGCTCACTTTAGTATCAATAGCAGAAAATTAAAAAAACTCTACACGAACATTAGAAACAAACTTTATTTACCTCTTTGTGTTTAAACCAGACCAAACAAATGTACAAAAATGATTTTGGATGGAAACAAAAACCAACACAACCAAATGAAAATTAACCAGAAAATTCAAGTGGTTTAATAACTTAGATCACCTAACGCATTATAATCTCGAGTCAAGCCGAAAAAACCCAACAATTTCTTACTTGTAATGTAATTTTTCGCCTTCGAAAACAATTTGACAGCAGCTTCGTAGTTTTACTGCGAGACGTACGTTGATTAAACTATTATGCGGAAAATGTGTAAAACTGAAGCTTGAAACACGCTAGAATCTATCAAACGAGGTCTGGGGACAATACACTGAAGACTGGTGCCGAAGTACTTCGGCTCACATTGGGTTTAATTGTTACAATTCGAATTGATTCAGCTTTCGCAAAGACACGCTGTTTGAGTGCCATTCAAAGATGGAATTTCAACGAATATTCGATTAATATGACTTTTCATTTAATTCGTGCATTATAGAGTTCGTGCAAACCATCAAAATGAAAAGTGAAAGGTGTTTTGTCTTACAGCTGATGAACAATCATCCTTTTTTGATATGTTATGACTACAAAGAGAAACTTTTTACTTTTTACACTAGTTTTTCGCCTAATTCGAGAAAGAAATGTACTAGTACATTTGCAATTTATCGCCATTCACATCAATTTTAGGTCTTGGGACCATTGCCTTCTAGGACAATTATATCAATCTTACAGGTCGCATTTTTGAAGATTTACTTTCTACCAAATTAATGTTCATACGATAAGGTGGAGATTACAATTCTCAATCTAGGTGTATCTTATTGAGATGGACTCCACACCTTGTACTGCGAAATTATTCTGTATTGCTCACTCCTTGAGATTTTTACCATTTTACTGTTAAGCCAGTTTTACACTAGCGAAATTTTTGTACGAAACAATTAACATTTCAATGGATGTCAATTAAAAAAAATTAGAAAAAAATAAATGATCAATGAGAGATCGATAAATTAATCACTTTGTACGAAAATTTCGCAAGTCATAAAGTACTGACGAGGCCTAATAATACCTTAAACAGTCTAGGATGTAAAAAGATTTGGAATTGCTCTCTTCAACCGATTATGGCTGATGAAAATAATAATACTATACGAACCATGAGAAAATTTCGGGTTATTCTAGCTCGTAGAATTAGAAAGACTAATTGAGAAAACATTATACCTTTTGAAACACCAAGTTCTACAGCCGTAATCTCTTCACACTGTCAAGTAACTTTGCAATGTCCATGATACAATTGCTGATGTCAGCATACTGATAGATGCAATAATGATTGGTACAACAAATTGCGTTCTTGACAAGAACACTAAAATATTGGTCAATATGTAGATTATGACTGAACCCCTGTTAAGTGAATTAGGAGCTGCACGACTCAAGCACCGGAGCCGTCGCCGGTCAGCAAATAGACTAAAAGACTAGCAAAATCTGGAATTATTGTCCTGTTCCGATTGCCAGTTCGAAATTCATTTTTGCCGTTTGCGGGAGGGTCTGATACAGACTATTTTGAACCCAAAACCGTCGGATCACGAGTCTGACGCCTTAACCACTGAGCCACTGCTTTAACAATGGGAATCAGCTTTAGAATTTCGTCTCAGACAGTGCAGACACGGAACGGATTTAAGAGAGGTTGCTTCTCTTTCCTATCAAAGAAATTTTAAAATATCTCGAGCAATAAGCACCGCATCCGCATCGGGTATCATAGAAGCGACTATTTACAAATCAAAGATTCCTTTCGGAAACCTAGGAATTTGATGATAGTGTGTGGCTATGTCAATAGTCGGGAAGAAAAATATTAACAAAAACCTTTGAATGTTTGCAAAGTCGTCGTAAAGATAAAGACTTGGATTAGAACAAGCGATAGAATTTTATCGTTTCCAGTTGCCCATATAGCTGCTGCCACTTTCAACAACTTTCCATAGTTTGAGATAATCAACATACTCAAGATGTTCCATATGCTACAATGAATGGCGAAAATATCAATACATGATTATTGCGTGATAATTTATCAGCATGATTATGTCAGACATGCACACAACATCAAAATATCCGACCCAATATCCGTGAAAGCGCAGATTTTTCTTAATCATTTTTGGGAGGTACATGGATGATTTACGATAGTACTAAGTTGGCTTTCATGTTTATTTCGATTATTCCCTTATTGTCATAGTGCAAGAAATAAACCAGTTAATATTGACAACGATAATAATTTGATAATTTGAGATTGCAAAAACGTGTTGAACCCCTCCACCCCTCCCCATGTGTCCATCACGCAGCATGAAGAGAACGGTTCCTAATAAGGCTATTTTGAACTATATGTTCGAAAATGACAATGCAAAGTGTTATCGGAACCTTTTCTAGAAATGTTGTCGCTTATTTTGGTAGATATATATTTTTTAATATAACGTTCTGATGAGAAACTTGATTACGCTTGAAAGTAATTTTCAAAAAACGTAATTTTGTGAAAGGGTTTTCTATAACAAAACGAAGAAATATTGCTGATAACAGATGCTAAATTGCATAAATAATATTGTCTTACTTCACAGCGGAATTTTTGAAATGGCATTCGGGGCTTTTACTGTTCTTCAAGGCAGTTGATATTAGTATGGTAGCAACACCTCCAAACACCAAATATTCTAAATGTTAATAAGCAAATGTAAACAAGAATCGCAAAATACAACTATATATTTCCCTGTTATTATCCTAAACATCTTCATAATTGAACATCCATATATAATTGCACTATAACTTTGTCGCCTTATGTTCTTTTCACAAAGTTGAGCATTCTTGTTTGCGTTATACAACCCTCTAGTTTTTCCTTTCACGCACAAAGTTTAACAAAGTTAAGCTTGACATGTCAAACTTATGACCAAGTTCTAACACAAAAACATCGCTATGTAATATCCATTTATACGATGCGCTCCGAATTTTTTTAACTGGGTAGCATCAAAGAATATTTTTTAACAACATTAGCCGACGCATGTCGTGAGATGAAATCGTAGCCGACAATCGCAGAGTGTAAACTTCGGAGCCGTGTTCGAGTGGTTAAAGGTCGCAGCTGCGAATCGCAAGGTTCTCAGTTCGAGCCCCACACCATGAAACTATCGGTGGCTAAAATTGCCGTGCTGTTAAATTCCACATGGCTCCCTGTAGGTGTTACACGAGACTGGCGGTTTGTTCAACTTACCGCATAAGGTGACGAAGAAAAATGCATAAAACTGTTTCTCTACAAACGCATTCCAGTCAAACCGATCAATCTCTTCACCATCTTTGATACTGCATTTCATATACGACCATTTACTATCTATACATCCAGCAATAATAGAACAAAATGTTTAAGGAAAATGTTTCAAAGATTTTGCTACAACCTATGCAAGCTAGGATCATATATATTCACCGGAAGACTTTTCTTAATAAATTCTGGGAGATTTTCCAGGATATTCTAGGACGAATTTTGCCAAGAAACAACGCCAAAGGCCACAACCATTCTTTGGAGTTGAAAGAAACCTTAAGCTTAAAAGAGAACCTAGTAATGAAGAAAAATTAATTGGCGTCAACTTCTTTTCAAAAAACATTCGAATATAATCAACGCTAAACCTACGTAAAGCATAACTATAAACACAGGGTGCGCGTTCCACTTTAACCCTTAGAACGCACTCAACTTGGTCAAAATTTCCAGGGATTTTTTTAACATTTCTCAAATTTTGAACTTAAATTGCAGAGCACTGGAAAGCGCAAATCTAGTTCACGTTGGTATGAGAAGAAAGCTGATTTCATGGTCTTTCAGAAAATATATAGGTGATATATCGGGGCGACTTTCAAGCATTCAGGAGTTATAGGCCTTCAAAAGACATAGCAGTATTTTGATCAAATCTGAACGTTATCCGCGGGCTCTAACGGTTAAGTTTCCCTATTCTTCATAATTCCTCATATTCTGTACATGATATGATGACGTGGTTTTTTACTCAGGATAGCCTCTTCAGTTCTTCATGAACTGCTATCAACGCCCTCGCCCTGCCTTCCTGGAAACACCTCAAGTACTATGCAGAATTAACAGTGATTAGTGAAATTCACTAAAAGCCTCGGAAGGGATTCGAACTCGGATCACCCGTTCAGGGGACCAGTGCCTTAACCACTCGGCCACGGCTAGACATACATGTACTAAAGGGGCATTCAAAAAGTACGTTCGCTTGATATTTCGACTTTTTGATACTTGTTCGCTTTGAAGCAATAGAAATGATGTCATAAACAATGGTTGTTCGTTTTCGGCTTAACCCCTCCTTGAATGAATGTACTTTTTGAATGCCCCCTAAGCTGAAAAACTTGGTAGAAAAATTTTTGAAACGGATATAGCTGTTTTCAGATGCAATTTACTTCAACATTTTCCCGGTTTTTTGTGTCAAAGTAATATATTTTTGGTGTAAATTCGCACTCAAATTTTCCAAAGCATTCAAAAAGGTCTCCGGCGTGTTACGGCCTGTGCAAAATTGTGCAAAATTTACCATTTTTCCAATAAAAGCTCTCATGGAACAAACTTCATATATACATCAAAAGAACGGGCATACTTACACTCTTGCCATGCCACCTTGGATGTTGAACACGAGAGGAGTGAACGTTCCCCTCTTTACTTCTTTGATCCGTCGAGAATACACTTTCTTCTTGTCACACTCATTTCGTAAGTACAGGCCCTTTTTTAGAAGAAAATTGCGTCCGAATCGGACGCTGCCCCTCTTACTTTTTTCAAAAAAAAAGTTTCATTTTATCTAAAACCCTTAAAACTGGCACCTACGTGGGGGTGCTGCTGCTTGGTTATAAGTGCCCTTTAACATCTGAAAAATGCCCTTTTTTTAGTTAACGGACTCTACCTTTTATTTTCTAAAATAGGGTCTGAAGTAGCAAGCAAAGTTGAATAACTGTGCCTTTTTAAAGGTTATTAACGAAAAACTGGTTCATGACGTCATTTTGATGACGTCACAAATATTGAATTCTCGATATCTTGTTATCTATTTACATTTAAGACACCAAATTTTACCAAAAGATTTAAAAGTACCATTCAAATAACTCATTTCAAAAAAATTAACATATTTTGCCATAGCTTTTTTGTCAGTTTCAAAATCTTGGACAACATATTCCTCATGTAAGCAGATAGCAAGATATTGAAAATTTAGTATTTGTGACGTCACAAGAAATGACGTCGCAAAACCAGTTTTATATTCATAATTCAAGCATAATTACTCAGCTTTGTCCGGCAATTTTCAATACCTACAAAGTATGACCTTTCTCTTTATGTATATATGAAGTTTGTGGGTAAACTGAGGTTATGACGTCATCAAATATGACGTAACAGACAGTTAGAATTTGTAGCAACATCAAATTCATAAAAACTCGACCGAGTAAAAAAAAAAAACAGAAATTGAGTAAAGTTTTTACGCTTACGCTTATGGTTGTTCAATTCATGAATAAATCTTCAATTAAGGTGGATGTAAGATTACAATAGAATATAAATAGCAAATCTTTAGGTCATGAAATTAGATTAGATAGATACAAGACCTTTGACCTCGCTTCAATAACACTCTGACGAGCTAAGCAATGCGAGCTGTGATAAAGACGTCTGGTTGAAAGTCTATCCTGAAACCGGAGAATGGACTAAAAAGCTATGAATAAATCATGAATGAACAATCGTTTTTGATTGATTGAAAGAAAAGATACAAGTATCAGCTAGAACATACAAAAACAGCAGTTTCTTTTGTCCCTAAACAAGTAATTAATCATTGTCATATTTCGTCGTCTTATGCTTTAAACTACTTGGAGTTTCGGATCACGTTTGAGGAAAAGATCAGGTCATTGTTAAAAACCAACAAATAATCAGTCTTTAGACTTTGGACTTTACAACAAAATACCATGCCAGTTGTCATACGCAAGTATATTTGACAATATTTTTTCAGATTTTGATATCGTTTAAAGTAGCATAATCTATCAAAAATATCCTATCCTATCCGAACGAGTGCCATGCATTCATCATGTATAGACAGGGCACGATTTTCCATTAACTGTTAATCAACCCATAATGGCTTTTGAGAATCAATCAAAAAAAATTTGCACAGGTCATACCTGAAAGTTTCTGTTGAAGATGACATGACGAAAAGCTTGTATTTTGTGTAATAGTAAATTGAGTAGAGTTAAAACACCATCAAATTCTGTATATTCGTCAACCGTTGAGTGACACGATTTCTAGAAACATTAAAAAAAAATTTAAATTGCTAATCAAACAATCAATACGAATGTGTTTTCCCTAATTTGTGCCTTTAACCCTTAGAACGCACTCAACTTTTTGAAAATGGTCAAAATTTCCAGGGATCTTTTCAACATTTCTCACATTTTTAACTTAAATTTTACAAAGCTTGTTTTACAGGCTTTCAGAAAATACATAGGTTAATCAGGATGATTCCCAAGTATTCAGAAGTTATAGGCCTGCAAAGGCATAGAGGTATTTTAGTCAAATCTGGTCTGGTCCCGCGGTCTAAGGGTTAAAGGGATTGAGCCGCGAAAAATGATACTCACGACATTTGTTCTACTCAATAAAATAGGAATACTCGTGAAAACCGTTTTTGAAAAAACTATCTCTGTGAAAAGATATTCAAAAAAAAACCAACCACCGTCCAACCACCATCATCGACCAGACAAGCTGCTCTAAGGCTTCACAGTGTTTTCATTGCGAACAGGGTCTTCATTCCGCAACAAGTTTTGAGTTCATACCATGTTGTAATTTTTGCCGAACGATTGGGAAATACGGGCTATTGCGAAAACAGTCCAGCTCGGTGCAGACTACTTTTAGACTGGATATACACATACAGATGCGCTAAAGAAAGATGGCGGATGTTTGAATCTTTGAAGATATTTTGATGCTTTGGAGACTGGTTCTGAGCCCTAACTTGCTTGTTTTTAACAATCTTATGGATTTTCTTTAGTTTCTAGATGTAAGCTAGTGATATAGACTTTATCATTTCTTGCGGGACAATCTCTTTAAACTTCCCCTTTTAATAGGCGATTCCCGAATTTACTTTCTGTATATAGGTTCTTTTTCCTATAGCTATGATATTGTCCTTTATCATAAAATATTTATGACATTTTTAATTTTCTTCACAGCTAGTAAATCCAAGGCGCTTCAATCATACATCCCGCAAGGATTCAGTGTCAAGGAAAACTTCGTTAAAAGGAGACAGGACTTTATGCAAATTCGGGATTGGTCTATTTCTTATCAAAATTGACGCTTGAGACAGCCTGCTTCAATCGACTTCCCTATCAACTCTGAGGGGTGCATTTATTGGTATACATTGTCTAAGAGGTTCCGATGAAATAACCTGAAGATAGGGATTTAACCGTGGTTAAAACATGGTAAAGATCGAAGAAGATTGATATTCTTAGCCATTTACGTTAAGGTAAAATTAAGCGGAAGTGCGGTGCTAAGAGCCTTTGCGGAACTGTCATTCATGAAAAAACAAGAAATATACAAAGTTAAAAACGTGTTTCTTGTCTCTGAGAGCTATTTTGTGAAAACAGTTTCATGATGTTCCATGATAGACCTTTTTTCATACTATTTTTGATGTGTAAAAGTGTCTTATCGTTCAAATAAAATTTTCATTTTTTCTGTTAAACATCCCTGCAATATATGACACAGATATAATATTTGAGAACTCTAAGCCGTTTAATTGGGTAACAAGATAAGATTGAGAATCCTCGATGCAATATGACCCAGCAGTGCAATTTTATTTATGTTGACGTTTGTTTGGCATATGAAATGAGAGTAGACAGTTATAAAAACATGGACAACACAGATTAACTTATGAAAACAGATTATTTTAGTGGTACCATCTAAATTACGTGATAGTAACAGATTTTGGGTCGTCTCATATTTTGATCTGTTACCTTATGGGAAAAAATGTAATGGTGGACTAAAGTATAAAGTAAAGAATTTCTTCGAGGCGAAGGAAATTTTGACCAATCAGATTCTTTCCGAAACCTGAAGGTAACGTCCTTTGTCAGAAAATAAAGCAATAGGTCACTACAATAGATGAAAAAAGCATTTAACCATACCAGTACAGGGTTCAGACGAAGGCTTAAACAAAAATTTCCCAGAGTTTCCCTGAATTTTCGTTCATTTTCAAGGCATCTTTCCCTGAAAAATACTCTGACTTAGGCACTTTTTCCCTGAGTAAAATTCAACCGAAAATCGTTAAGTAAAACATCGTTAAGTAAGAGATTTTCATTTTATAATTTGAAGAAATTCAAGAAAACAGTAATAGAAAACAAATAATTGCTGTAACAAAAAATTCACTTCAGACTCATCAAATGATCTAATATATATGCAGATTTTTAATACTTGGTCAAAGAAGAGTCAAACTTGACAAAAAATTCCCTGAGTTGGATGAAAAAAAAATTTTCCCTGGGTTTCCTAGAGTTTCCCTGAGATGTTTAAAAAAAGACCATTTTTCCAGGTTTTCCAGGGTCTGTCTGAACCCTGCAGTACCCCCCCCCCCCCCTTCAAGGTTTAAGCCTTTTAGATCAATTACTGAAACTTTTATTTTAGAAGTGAAATAAATGGGTTAGTGTCCGACGATTTAAGATAAAAATATAATGCAAAAAAATACTTCTGACGAAAAATTCAAACTTACACAGATGGACAACTTTGTTATTCCATTCGGATATTTTCGATACACGGTGTCATTCCTTGACCCACATTCAACACAAACAAAACCACCATCTTGAAGCATTCTCAAATATTTTCCTGTCTCTTAGAAATGAAAAATATATCAAAAAAAGTTAAATCTCAAGTTGAAGAGGTTCAAATATGGCAAAGAATGTATTATTTGGTAACATCCAACTTTCTTTATTTCTTATACGAATGACCTCACCCAATTTCATATTTATCGAATACATACCTGAGATAAATTTTTCAAGTTCGGCCTGTTATTTTCACTTAACCGTTAACGTGTTACAGTAGACTCTCTATTACTCGAACGCTCAAGGGAAAAAAAAAATCGTTGTTGAGAGTTCGAGTTAAAGAGAGTATTTTAGCCTAAATATTAGAAGGGACCAAGTGGTACCGTTCGAATTGTGGAGAGTTCGAGTTATAGAAAGTAGAGTTATAGAAAGTCTACTGTATATGCAATTTCAAAACAATTTGTGGTAGTATACCCTGGAGATATCTGGGAGCCCCACGGCCTATGCACCAGGGAGCAGTCCCTCAGTCAAGAAACAGATTATGTCTAAAGATTGCCTGAATCAAAGAAATTTCTGACACCTTAAAGGGTGAACTGTTGTTATGACAACCTGTCTTATCAATAAAATTACGAAAAAAGGAAGATAATTACAATGTACATTCAAGATATCATCGTCATGACAACGCCAATTTAAAAAACAAGGCTCAACCATTCTTAAAATTTGCAACAAAATATTGGCGAATTTCGAGATAAACGTACTTCAAGAAATTGTTGACACAGTAAAACTGTCATAAATGAGGGTCCTGCTTTTCTGGAATCACCTACAGGAGATTCCATAATAGTGATTAGAATTTTCACTAACATTTCTTAAGTTTTAATGTGATAATCAAGTCCGACTACTGGCTTGGTTTTGTACAAATCTTAGACAAACATAATAACAATATGTATTTTAAAATCTTTTCATAAAAATCTTTTCTTTTTCTTTTTCTTTCTGCAAGGAAAATGAGTAAATAGTTCTAGAACAAACTAAGAATCAGAAAATGAATAAAGGATTATCATAGTATATAATCTATACAAATTGCTAATAATATAATAATTCACCATATTTTTTTGATAAGAAAAACGATAAAAAGTTTATATCCTTCCTAAAAAAAGTTTTTGCCCTTTTGTATACTGTATGAAAAATATATTTTGTTAAAAAACAGCATGACTTTGAAAAGACAACAGAACAAACCTGAAAACATGGCTCTCGTCTTTTCATTCGCAAAATTCAATAAAATCCCAGCGAAAAAAAACCGGTTTCCTTGATTCGAAAAAGTTTTTTTCCCAATTCGGAAAATTCTAAGGAAAAAATATAATTTTGTACATCTAAACCACCAAGACTGATAAAATTACATGCTTTTTATCGATTTTTCATTGAAATTACCACAAGAAAACGAACAGCTAAAAAGACTACTTTTTATCGTTATGAAGAACACGAATTGACTCGAATTTCACGAGTCGAGTGATTCGCGAAAATCTCTTCTTGCGAAATTTCTGGCAAAGTATACTCCTTTATCCTTCTTCAAGAATGAAGCCAAATTTATACCAATACCGTTCTAATTATTCTTCAGTAAAGAGTCATATAGAAGACTCCTAACAAAGTAGCTTAAGCATGAATTTGTCTCGATCGAAACTTGCAGTTTTCAAAGCCTTAAAAAAACTGAATTCCAAATTAAACATGACAAAAACAACAACGAAACCTAAAAATCATGGCAAATACAAACACAATTAGATCAAGAAAATCAAGAACAAAAGATCATAAAGAAATAATCAATAATAAATCTATACGAAAAAAAAATTTCAAATTAACAGCTAAATAGTAACGAATACAAAGTTTAAAAATGTGCTCCACAAAATTCAAACTCACTTAAACTTATAACTGATAAATTGAACACCCAGACTGAATTGAACCCATTTACTTGACCCTTGCTGAGCCTAAACTTGCCCAAACTATTCAGAATAATACTTTGATAGAGCAAGATTGATAGAATTAACAAAGAAAAGGAAAAAGAAAAAATGCTGCCTCTCTCAGCTAAAGAGTGCATGAATAAATATATGACTATTCTATAAGCTATAAAATACAACATATACACAGAGATTATCATGAGTATTTAAATAATCATCTTGTACAATTATACATAAACACCATTCCATTATCCCACACCAGGGCCGGAGTTTTGTGCTTTTTTTCCCTACACGTGGTCTATCGGGAGACGTCCAATAGTCAGTAATTTGGAAGACTGAAAACTTTAAACATACAACTTCGATTGGTATAAACAGTACACGTTGATTGGTTTAAAGTGTGAAAGATAGCGAAGTAATTGGCTCTTTCTATTGTTGCAGTGACTTTTTTGGTATGTTAGTAGTAGCTAATATTACACAGCATGTTTCGTATTTTACGACTTTCACATATTCAGTTTTGGGTGTGTGCCGATAGACCAGTTGCAGGGTGAAAAAGCCCAGAGCAGTATATCAGATAGACTAACAGAAGCTAGGCACCAAAAAAGTGGCGCAGCCACTTTTGGTGTCGCCGCAGCGGTAGCCCTGCATATGTGAACATAGATGGATGTTTTTTTCTTTGCTTTTGCTTAAATACGAAAATAAAGAAAAAAAATGTATCGAAAATAAGGTTAAAAATATTTCCAAAATAGAAACTAGTTTACAAATTAGTGTGTACATCATAACACAAAAATGCCTTAAGCAATTCTATTGTATTGGACTTGATATATATTGTCTTGCTTTTTTAAATCAGTGATTAAATATTGCAGATTTAACTAGTACTATCATTGAACAAATTTAAGCAAACCAAAAATTGCTTCTTTGAAAGCTTTTAACATCAAGTTTACCACCATGGCACACCAATACATCTTCGGGACAAAACTGGTTAGGTCCTACCTGAATGTGTTTACACGAGGACGTGGTAATTCTCCGAACATACTGGTAGAATCTTGCATACTCTTAGCCAACGCTTGGATAGATGCAGCAATGTGACTTGGGGATGGAGATTTGAGCTTGAAAATGAAAAATATTGTTGTTTGGAAATTTTTGTTTAAAGACTACAGTGAAGAGGATAAAAGATACTACAAAAGTAGCACTTTAAAAAAAAAGACCCTCCCTGAAGTTATGGAAGTCAAATTTTCATTACAACAGAAGTAGAACAGCACTGAAATTTTTTCAAAAGTAAATGAACAGTTCATGGAGAGAATAGTACCTCTTCATCGTCACTTTCCGGATCATAAGAATTCTTGATATTTTCAAATAATGGAATGGAAACCGGCACTGAGGTTGCGTAAACACGGTCACCAGGATTTAAACCACGACTAGATGGAATTGAATAACCACCACTACTTTCTAAGCTGGTTGCATCCCCTGAAAAATAAAAATCAAGAGTTCAACAGAAAAAGGTCTGAATAGCTAGCACATGTGTCAATTGATTCATGACAATTTTGCTGATAGGAGACCAATTAACCCATTTAATGCCACTGGTCTCATTTTACACCATCAACTTTTATGGACAAATCAAATGTCCAAAATGATGAATTCTATGAAAAATTCTTGGTCTTATATGGGTTAAGACAACGTTACACAAGGACCGGAAATATATCTTCAACTAGTGTGTCAACTGTTCATAGAAAAATGAGACTTTGCCCCCTGGGTGTTTCTTTTCTCATTTCCATCCTATTCAATTTTTCCCTTATCTTTGGGATAATGTACTTTTAAAAAAGAAAAATTTCACATAGATCACTTTTGGCAAAGTCCTAATAAATCCAAAATTTGCAAAATTTTATCCACACAAAAGTTCATCCAGATGGTACCAATGAATAGACAAAACCACTTACCACTGCTATCATCATCCGATTCATAGAAAGGTTCACAAATATCATTCTGTTTATCTTCGTGGAACCCTTCAATATCAAACATTGTATCATCAGATTCTGAGAAAGACCTGTGGCGTACTTTACCAAAGTTGACTTTCCTTTTAGCAAGCTTGTTTCGGTTTTTGTTAGGTGATGTGAATGCGCTTGATGGTAGAGATTGTGCCATCTGTTGATTATCAAAAGCTGCACTGGACATACCTTTTATAGGAATCGAGCGGCCTAAATTCAATTAGAGATATCACCATAGCTTCATTCACTAAAGGTTTATTACTGAGGCAAGAGCATTTGCAGAATTAATTTAAGTTCTGCACAATGTAAGTGGAAAATAATGGCTACACAATTTTTGTAATGTATTTTGAGAGTATTGAAATGTGACAGCTGATAAGTTTTTTTCCCACAAGATAATACTTTTTTTTTTGAGGGTACAGGAGGTCAAGTTTTAAGCAAATTTTAATAAGTTTCTTTCACAAACACATAAAAGCTATTTGTTTTTCTGTCTGCCTGAAATCTGGGAAACTGGGAAACCTTATGGCATCAGGTTTTTGTCAAACAAGTTCAAACCCAATGATGATTTCTGTGGAATGTTTGGAAGTATAAGTTGATTAAATGTCGGTCTTCAATTTATCTCAACCTAATATTTTGTTAAAGAACTTGCAATAATACATTTCAACCTTAAGCCAGACGAAATATTTCTTCAAAAATGTCCAGAGATTTTTAAACCAAGTTAAATGGTAAAAGGTGAGAGGAAGGCAAACTATTACACAAAATTAGGTATTACCTCTGATATTAGGGAGATCAGTTGATAAGTCTCGTTCTTCTGTTTGTTTTGCATCACCAAAATAAGATTCATTGAAGGAATCAAATAGTGAATCCATTTGGCTACTTTCTCGTTTTCGAATTGATCTAAAATAGCATTTACATCTTAATAAAAGTATCTGCTACTAACAATACTAAGTTTGAGCATCAAAAATAATTTCATGCATAAACTAATTAAACTAACTAAAAAATTCTGACAAATACAGAATTGCCCAGTCAAAATCCATCCTGTCATGCAGACAATAACAGACACTATGAACATCTCAAAAACTGGGTCTTTTGATAAGAGTTTGCAATAAATCTCCAAAAAAATGCTTTGGTAAGGAGGTCTAGTTTTATCAGATACCTAACCTGACTAGTTGCAGTTGAAACAAGCTGTAACAAAAAGAAGGGATGGTTTCATGAAACTTTAGTTTTAAATCAAAAAACATGCAAAAAAGTCATTAAAACAAAAACAAAAAATTCTTATTACTCAATTTTTACTATGAACAACACATTCATTCAAACTTCATTTATAGAAGAAAAGTATTAAAAAAGGTTACAAAACAAAAAAACATTCAGAAAATCTTCAATGAAATGGTTTAAAAAAAGAAAGAAATTTCTTTATAAAAAACGTCCAAAGTACCTTAATAAACTTTCTTTTTGCTTATTTGTCTTGATCTTCAATTCACGGTACTGCAATTCTTGAGTTTCTTTATACAACCTGAAAAAACAATAATTAGGTTTATGTGAAAGTGGAACAACATACATTAAATACCTAGAACCAGACTTGTCATAAGACCAGCATAATCACCCTTATGAAGGCAGGTGTGCAAGCAAGTCAAGTTGCCAGCTGCATTAATCGCTCAAGTAAAGCACAACAAAAATTGCATAGTATTTATTACAACGGCAAAGGCTCATTAAACCTTCATTAATGTACAAATTTGCATTCACGATAGTAGCACAAGTAGATATTTTTACAATGGGAAGACCACAGTACATAATATAAAGAATTGCAACAAGTGAGCTGAATTTAATAAGCCCAGTGTGATACGCCTACCTTATTCTTTCCATCATGGCTTCTTCTTCAGCCTTCATTAACTTCTCTGTCAGGTTGTTCAGTTGGGTATTTATCTCGGAAAAATCTTTTGCACTTATCTGAACTACTGAAATTAAAGATTCTGTGTAAAATAATATTTCTAAAATTACAGGAGCTACCTAAAGTGAAATTTATCTTATTCTGCAATCAAATTAAGAAAAAGAAAAAGAAAGAAAGATCAAATTTCTAAAGTTGATTTATTTGATAAGTTTCAAATCTATCATTAAAAAAGAACACTAAAGTAGAAATGCCATATAATAAAGTACATGTTTTTCATTAATCATTTAGTTTCACTTTAGAAAACATTAGAGATTACTGTAACATAATTAATGTAAATTGAAATAAAAACAGGAAATGCTTACAATTATTTGTACTACTATCTTCTTCGAAATCTCCTAATTTGATTTTAAGAATATCTGAATATTTGGATGAATCTTTCCTAGTCTTTAATTCTTCTTTGCCATGCTGTAAAACAATACATCAAATTAAAGATCAATGGTTGATAAATAATTTTCAAGACTATTCATTTAATATACCCCTGTTTTACCATCTTTGTACATACACATAATCAATTAACAGTATGCACGAAAAAATCAAAGACAGAGAGCTGTAAGCAATGTTGTGTTTGCTAGGTTATGTCCATTTGTGTCTAGTGCAATAAAGTTTTGTTTTAAATTTTTTTGTGTATAAATATATGCTAATAAACTATCATTTTTAACATACTGAAAAATGAGCTTAAAACCACAAAAATCAGCTTGTAAAAATTTAAAAGTAAAGGAAATTAATATTTTACATATTCAAGTATGCCAGGTATGTACCTTCACAATTTGTAAACCCTTGACAATTTTATCTTTCAAAAAGTGAAACAATTTAGGCAATGTGAAATTAAACAATTATAGAATTTCCATACTGTATATAAAAATCTCTAGAAATTTTAGTTATCCGATAACTTCGATTTTGGACATGGAATTAGTTAAGTTACAACAAGATTTGAGAAAAGACTTACATTTAATGACTTTGGTAATAAAACACGTTCCATTCCTTTAGTTACATGCAAGCAATAAACATCTATGCCACAATTTATACAAGTGCTTATAACCCAGTCAACATAAGTTCTCTTCTTGATCAAGGATTCCTGTGCCTAAACAAATAAGACAGATGAAAATTTAAAAGGTGAAGACAGAAGTCAAATGAAATTAGACACTTTTAATGTATTTTCTTATTTTCAATGTATGCAATTTCTTTTGTGTCCATCTGTGGAAAGACCTGTGGGAAATTCATTAAATTCATCATCTAAATTGTGGCTTAGAATTATTTGTGCAACTAATTTAACCGAATCCCCCAAAACCATACCTTATTAAAATCAGAGGAAAGACATCCTACAACTTCACCTGTTAGAGGCACCTTCTGTAACTAAGAACAGCTGCAAGATACTCCCCCCACTTTTTTGGCCCTTTCTATACAATCTTATTCACACCAACCCTTTCAGTAAGTAAATTGATTGACTACTTTTAATAACAATTGACTATAAAATCAACCTGTGATTGCTTCAAAATGTAACTTGACTGTATTGAGTAGGTGACACCTGCAATTCAAATTCTTTAGCTATGTAAACAATGAGACATTAATCACTAATATTTTATGATGTCAATCAGAAGATTGTGAATGAAAACAGTTTTGTAGCTAATTCTACAGGAAGCATTTAATAAGCATTTATCAACCTATATTGAATTAAACAATCTATATCCAAAAATTTTATAAGATATAAAACAGTTTAGAAAACTATATACTGTAGAAAAGAGTGACCTTACAGATTGTAGGAGTGACTCCAAATGAGTTAAAGAAGCCTTTAACGTTTCTTCATATCAATTATCACTTCCTCGTTTAACATAAGTTTGAAACTTATACAAGTTCTAGGTAACTGATATAAGTTTCAAACTCAGCTTACAAACTCAGAAGTTCTTTCTACAATGAATTTGAGTGGTTAATCTTTCCTTCTCATTTTTAGGACCACTTTGCATCTGACCAATACATGCTAACTAAACCAAGTGAGCTTTCCAAACGAAGAAGAAAACCCTCTGGTTTTTCATAAATGGAGGCTTAACATAGTAAAAATAAAAAGAGTCAGAAGACTTCCATAAAAATCTATATTTTTATTACTCTTTCAATTTTCAATGTATATACAGAAAAATGCTTAAACTAACAACCAAAATAACATCTTCATTTTCCCCTTAATAGTGTGAAAACAGCACAAAACTGTGCAAGGTGAGGTACAAGCAATAAACATTGCATGGTAGATGCTCTGTTGATACTAAACTTTTTAAGTCTGTTAGTTTTATTTAAATTGCTTGAAAAATTGAAGGCTGATTTGTGAATGGCAAATGCAATGCAATGGGAAGCAGTGGCAAAGGCAATTTAGCCTCAGAAAAAATATGATAGATGTTGGACTGGACTGAACAGTAGGGGGGAGGGGTAGGGTCAACATTCTGGGTAATAATCTGTAGCCAAAACAAGGGTACTCATTGCTTCAAATGATAAGTACATCCACTGTCCCAATGAGTACCCAGTTACCTATGGGTACTTAACCATATTTTTAGCTTGGGTACCCCTAGTTAGTGTGTTAGTGTTTTCCCGCTATATGAATGGTACCCAGTCTAGCCAGACAGAAAAGAAAATACTCCAAGTGTACTAGCCTATACCAGAACACCACACCAACATGGGAAATCAGAGTCTCATACAGGCTACAAGAGTACTAATTTTTGCTTGTTTGATGATTTACGCAATCAAAAAAGTTGTATTTGTTTGTAATATTTGGAGATTACCGGAGAAATATTTGCATGTAACGTTTTCTTTTATGGAGTGACACTTTCTGATATGATTTGATCCAGTTTCGAAACTGGAGTTCCAGTTTCGAAACTGGAAGCTCTAAATACAAACACACCTCATGCGTTGAAATCACCTCACTCGTAACGGCGTGATGGCCGAATGGTTAAAGCTCTGGCCTACCAAACATATGTTTGGTAGTTCAAATCGAACTCAGGTCAAATATTTTTTTTAAATTCAGCAGAGAGCTTGAAAGTCTCATTTTTGTCTAAAATAAAATAAAACCTCACTGTTTTTGAAGTTTTGGGAGGGTTTACC
>JAUBWS010132517.1:0-21951 GCA_032270445.1 Darlingtonia californica
GATAAAATAACTTCAACTCATTTTGTTTCTTGTGATTTTAGTCATGAGCTTCATGTTAAGCATTTCAAATGTTGGTTATTTATAAATAAAGTTTTGTTTTTGTTTCATTTTCAATCTTGCAGTTATTTTCCATTTAGTTAGCTATGTTTATGTATATAAACAATAAAGTAAAGATAAAAAAGTATTTTATTTATTTCATTAAAGAAATGTTGTTATTTTTCAGGGTGAAAGGGATAAAAATGCTCAAAAGAAGCAAAAGTAGAAAAGGATTATTTGATCGTTTGTGTACTTTCGATATAAAAAAATAAAGCCCGCTTCCAAAATCACGTGATCAAAACATTCAAAACATTCGTACCTGTGTTGCTTTTCCTACGCGGTTTTGTGGCGAAAATGCCGTGAACGCAGTTAGATCCTCTTTCTCGTCCATCCGTGTTTACAGCGAAGCGTGCGGTGGAAACGAGAAGGGGATCTGAATATCAGATTACCTATTATCACGTCAACTTTAAAATGACGTCATCAATTAAATCTTTGGGAAATTTCTATCATTTTCTATTGGAATGATCATTTTTATCAATTAGACATCAAATTTTATGTGAAAAAATCTGCCATTCAGGTCATTATTTCAAATTTTTGGAGGTACTGCATGTTTAAAAGTTGTGCCTTTGTCGTCTTATGATTTGATGTCAAAAATATAATTCTATGAAGTTGTAATATGTTTCTTTAAACAAACTAGTGTACATATATCCCATTTGCATAATAACATCTCTGGTTTGGATGGAAAAAAACATAAATCAATTTAGACATTCTTTTTTTGCTTTATTCACTCGCTCAGTCTGTTGCAAAAAAAGTTGTTTACACAAACAACTTTTTTTTGCAACAGACTGAGCGAGTGAATAAAGCAAAAAAAGAATGTCTAAATTGGAGTACATAGATTTTGACTGTTCTGTGTATTGGTCATCTTTTTATCGGTCAAATACCGGTCAAATTCAGCTATTGAACGTTTGAGCAAAAAAATTTATCGGTCAACCGTTACTACGCGGCTCGGGATAAAATATGACTGCTATTTGACCCGCAAAAAGTTCGTTTCAGCTGCCGAAATTAAAGAAATGACCTATAAAAAGGGTTAGTGTATATGAGTGTCTATTTTTGACTGTTCAATACTCTGATGAAGCGAACGGTTGTTTGTCGGTTAGTTTTATTTCTTGATTGGTCAAATTTATATTTACATCGGTCAATGAACGGTCAACTGAACCAATACTTTATCGGTCAAAAGTTATGTACTCCAAATCGCTTGGAAGGTCACATTTACAATACTTTTTTTCAGAAAGAATTCTCATAATAAACAAATTATAATCACGCAGAAGAACTATTATCATGCATTTAATCACGCCTGTGCGCATTGTGACCATAGTTGTTTAGTTTTTACATATGGTTATATGTTTATTTTCAAAGTTAGGAAGAACTGAACCACTACTATGACTAAGAATACTCCCAATAAACAACATACAGGTCATGTCCCACTGTACACCGTGTAGCCAAGCACCAATGACTAACCGACCCTTTACTTTACTGTTTAAGACTGTCTACCGTTACCAGTTACATGCTTACACATGTTGTTGACTCTTTAATTTCCGCCATCATGCTTATTATGCTGCTGGATGCTATTAAGTTAGAGATAATCTTTGGATTTGCTTTTATGCATACGAGCTTAAGATACGCTAAAATTCTCAAAAGTATGTATGAAAGTTTGTTATTTTATTTTTTGATGAAATTAAAATGCATTTTAAATAGCTAATGACCTTTTAATCTGCCTTGTAAATATTTTTTTTTGGCTAACGGGTTCTTTTTAAGAAATTTGTTATCATATCATGACGTAGCGACAACTCTCCTTCGCTATGTAATACGTCATAAACGCGGGAAATACAAATTTAAATCTAATGGCTGGGGTGCTGATGCTGGCTGGTGTTCATGACAAGGCAAAATCTGCATTTTAGTCTCTTATTATTATCAAATTCTCCCTTTAAGGTATTTGATGTGATGAAATAATTCTTCGCTACCCAATTCAATGATGTCAAAATGCACCAAAAATTTAACTATTTTGAAAATTTTTTACTTTTACCAATCAATCGTAACACGGTACACACACAGTTTATCATCTTCAAGGCTATGTGGACATCTGAAAAAGAAAAAAGTTGAAATTTTTTTTGACATTTTCTTAAAAGATTTCAACGCTGAAGTCAGAATTTTTGAATTAACTTCAGATATATAAGCGATTAAAAGTTTATAGGTGTGTTTTTAATTAGTTTTCTTCACACATTACAAAAGAAGTAACAATAAAAAGGGGATGCTATATGAACAGCATGGAAAGACCAACCTTAAATGAAATTAGCTCAGCTTTTGTGTCGGCAATGCTGTATGTCGAGCTAAATTAAAAGGGCTGTGTATTAGCTACTCAAGTTGTGCTCTGACCAAGTAATATATTTGAGCAATAAAGAAAGATATTAGATGACTAACTTTGTTGAGAAGTTTGATTGGTGGGGTAATCTTTTTAATAGTTTTAATAAAATGTTCTCTTTGAGTTACTTTTCTTTGAGCTATACAGTACAAATTCTGTTTTGCCTTTTTTTAGATTGAGTATTAAGTCATTATCATTGACCCATTGTGCAACTTTTTCAGCTTGCTTATTAATGGTAGACTCAATGTCTTCAATGTTCTTAGCTGAGTAGTAATATATATACTGTATCATTGTTTATAAGGATGATAAAAAGGAGGGGACCTAGAATCGATCCTTGTGTTACCCCATGGGTAATTTTTTGTGGCTTTGAAAGGCTTCCATTTAAGTTTACAAACTGTTTGTACTGTATCGAATGCCTTTGAGAAGTCCATATATAGCACTCCTACCCTTGTCCATGTTCAGTGGGATGTGGTCAACAATAAACGTCACAGCATGTTGAGTTGAGTGATTTCGGCAAAAACCTAGCTGCGACTTCGAAAGCAGTTCGTTGTTTTCGAAATAATCTGCAAGTTGATTGAGAGAAAGCTTTGAGAGAAATTCATTCTTTTGAGATGACATTAAGTACAGATATTGGTCGATAATTGGTGAACATTGCTTTGTCTCCGGATTTGTATATAGGAGTAACCTTGGCACATTTTTTTTCGTCTCCGGACTGTCCCAGATTCTCTTGGATTGCCTCCAGACTACCTCAGATTGTCTCAGATTGCCTCTGACTGCCTTGGATTGCCTCGGCCTACCTAAAAAATGAATTAAGTGGTAATTAGGAAGCCTCTAAGACATTTTAAAAGTAACCTTAAAGGAATTAGACAGGTATAAATTAGATTGTTCCATTGCTTTTAATAATGCTAGTGTCAGCCTGACTCCTTAAATAATATTGTTTGCCTAATCATTTCTGTCATTAGGAAGTATGAAATTATAGATATAAGATTCACATAGATGTTTTGAGATTTTTAAAGCACTCTTTGATTTTTATTATGAGTTTAACATATTTTTTTCTAACTTATTCGCTGGATTTATATTGTCTAAGTTTTATCCATTTATAGTAAATCGCAATAGAAAGAAAAGAAAAAGACTCTTTTGTTAAAGACTGCTGTTAGGTTATTGGAGTCAGCGCATTAACAGCACTGATTCTACTTATGTAGGTTTTTGTTTCTTTTAAGTAATTATAGCTTATAGCTCTAAGATTATTCAAGAACTGCAAGGATAGGATAAGATACATAATTAACTGCCTTTGAGGTCTATACAAATTAAAATTATTGGACAGAAGCTTAAGCAGACAGACCGAGCATGTGCGTATTCATCAACTGGTAAACACTCCCAAAACGTCAAAAACAGTGAGGTTATATTTTATTTTATACAAAAATGAGACTTTCAAGCTGTCCGCTGAATCAAAAAAAAAAAAATTTGACCTGAGTCTGATTTGAACCACCAAACATATGTTTGCAAGGCCAGCACCTTAACCATTCGGCTATCACGCTGTTACAAGTGAGGTGATTTCAACGCGTCAGTTTGTTTGTACTTAGAGCTTCCAGTGAGTGTCAAATCATATGAGAAAGTGTCACTCCATAAAAGAAAACGTTATAATGAATAATAAGCAAAATATCTCAACTACATCATGCTAATGATTTCAAATTTTGACCACTTCTTTGTAATGTTACTGTTAGTCAATATTGAAAATGTCAGTTTTAATAATTTTTTAGAGATGGTTATAATTTTTCTTTTACTAGATGTAACTTTCATGTTGGGGTTTTTTGAAAATTGTTATCTTACCCCATTCATGCTATAGTATCCTATATACCAATTCAGGCTTTGTTGTTGCACACATTTGCAGGGCCAAAAAGCCCAAAAAACCATCTATTGGATTATTGGAAAGACTGGCAACATGCCCGTAGACAAAAGCTCCCTGAAATGGCTGGCGAGAGGATTGTTTTTATATCTTTTATTGAATATTTTTTCAAAAATATCCGTTGTTTTGGGATATCGAGCAGAATGACTGTGTTGATGTTTCAAATTTTTATTTTACTTAGCTTTATGCGTTTCTCCTTTTACCAGTGGTACTAATTCACTTGCACTTTTGTACTTGAGTTGCACTATGTATTTTGATCATTTAAATTTTTGTTTATTCTTAGTTTTTGATTTTATCCATCTCAGTTTGTGTTGAGATTTGAAGCTTATCTTGTAACGTAACATTTTTCAATTTCATTGCAACAATACTTGTTTTGTATTCGTATAGTTGTATACATAAATTTCCTATTCTAGTACGTTTAATTGTGTCTTCTTGCATTTTCACTTTTCATCATTAGGCATTAATTCTCATGCTCCTTTAACTTCAACTTAATCTTAGTTGCACCTAGTCCTGCTCATTTTACCTTTTTGACAATTCTTATTTGAGTTTATTATTTTTAGTTGTAGGTCCACATCAGTTTTATTTTAAACTGTATATTTTAACCTACTAAGAATAAATTATGAATGAATGAATTTCTCTTGAAATACAAACCAAATTAAAGAGAATTTTATCAGCTTCCTAAAAAGATATACTTTCGTACGGTAAAAATTATGTTGTCGGAAGTTATTAGTATAATAACAAAATGTGTTATTCAAGGTGTCCAATTTAAACAGTGGCGAGCTGTAGTGTATGCTACACCAAAAATCTTTGGCATGGATCTTAAAGAATTCTTGACATGTTAGCAATGTTCATCAAGGTGCACATGTTCACTTCCCAAGAATTTTGAGACAAGGGCTACAATTTAAAGTTTTATACTGCAGAAAAGAAAACATGTGATGTTCCGGAGGAAAACCAGTACAATCAGTAATATGATTTATTTTTGTGATTATACTGATTATTGAGCAATTACACATTTTTTTTAAAAAAGTTAGATTTTCTTGGTATATTGGTTTTACTGATCATACTAATCACTGTGATTGATCAGTAGCATCAACATAGAGATTTTATGTTAAGAAATATTAATCCTAATCCTGACTTACTTTCTGCTCTGATTATACTGATAAAAATCAGTAAAATCAGTGACCTGTGTACTGTTTTTTCTCTGGAATATCACAAGTTCTGTTTTTCAGCATTTAAAGATATTTTGTTAGCATTGACCCAACTTTTTAAGGATCTGAATCAGCATTGACTTTTGAATAAAATGACTCAACAGATTTGGAAAAAACGCAGAAGATGAGTATCATCTGCATAGTGAAAGGTTGCAGGTGAGTTAATGGCAAGGTGCAGATTATTGATATACAACAAGAATAACAAGGGCCCCAGCACAGAGCCCTGGGTCACCCCATGTTTGATGTGCTTCAGTTGGGATTCTCATTTTGCAATTGAAATGAATTGATGACAATACATAAAGTGGAGTTGAGAAGGACATCAACCTTAAAAGCACAATCATAGTTTCTGCAATAATGATTTGATTTCTTTTGGATACTTATATTTTTAGAATGGAAATAGTAGAATTTATATTTGACTACCTTGCATCAAACAGATTATCACTTACAGTTTCTTCCAAAGCAATTAAGAACACTTTGGCATTGTTCAAACAAAATCATACAATTCCATTTATTGCAAGGTACAGGCGTACTGAAACAGAAAACTTAGATGCATCTACTTTAAGAGTCGTTGAAGAAGGAAACAATATTTTCAAGTAAGTTACAGCCATATAGAGATGATCTACAAATTTCGTCTAAAATAGTCATTTCTAAATTGTCTTTCAGATTTGTCCCAAATTTTTCCTGTAAATTGTACAGAGTTTGAATTGTTTGGAGCAAAATTAGCCAAACATTGTCCTAGAACTCATCCCAAAATCGTCTTTTTAAAATTATTGCTTTTTAAAAATCGGCTCTTCAAATTGTCTTTTGAAAGCTGCCTTCTAAAAATCTTTCTAAAACTTTTCTTAGAAGTCTTTAAAAATTCATTTCAAAAGAGGATAACTACTTTTCTTTTTTGTAAACTCTGTATCACTAATTTTTCTAGTGATTAGATGATTTTACGCCATAAATGAATATTTGAGGTGTCGATGCGATTTTGAAAGCTGACCTTAGGGGATGATTTTATCCGAAATTAAGTAGAAGTTTTTTTCATGCTCGGAGTATTCAAAGCAAAACAAAAGATCTTGAAAATTACTCAAAATTGAGACAAAAGAAAACTACTATCTTTAAAATAATACATTTACTGAACATATCTAGAGTCTGTACGAAAGTAAAGGTATTACGATCAAGTTTTTCATGGACTTTGCCTCAGTCAAAAGTTATTTCTAACTTACATATTTTATTTTAGCAAACTTCGTAATAAAGTCAATGAAGTTGTTACCAAAATCCAAAATGAAGTTTCTAAAGACTATCTTGACCGCATCAAACATTGCAATTCTTTAGCTGAATTGGAGTCACTGGTAAATTTTAAAGTTTTTAGTTAAAGTAATAAAGTAATACTCACTGGAAACAGTTGGAAATATTTCTTTCCATTCCTTTCTTCTCATTAGTTTTTTTACATTCAAAACTTTTGTTTTATGTAATTTTTTTAAATGTATTCTTAAATTTTCAATTTGATTTTTGTTGCTGTCATTAAATTTTGCTGCCATAATTTCCATAGTACATTTCTGCTGCCACAAACTCTTTGTTAAAATCAGAAAGGCTGTATATTCAAGATTTATTTTTATTATTTTGCTTAGTATCTTCCATTCAAGAAGGGTGGTAAAGGTACTTTGGCTGAAAGAGCTCGGAAATTAGGCTTGGAAGGAACTTCAAAGAAGATATTACAAAGTGGAGAATATGTTGATATAAACTGTCTTATCAATGCAACTCAAGAGGGTAATAGTAGTTATTGGTCATTTTGAAAATATAATACGTTGTTTTGTGATCCAACTCATTTATGTAATCATCAAATACTTATCACATTGGGTACTACCGACAATTTTACCTTAAATACATGCTTTTTACCTTTATTCTTTAGGTTCATAGGCATTTTTTTATCAATTATACCCATACTCATGATGTAAAGCAATTTTGTACATTCTTTTCTGAAGAAACATGCAACCGAATTTCATTAGCTTTTTAGCTGTGGAATACATGAATGCGAAAAACAAGTAACAGTCTATTAAACAGAAAAAGTTTTTACTTCGCTTATTTTTACTTCGTTTAAGCAAATTTTAACAACTTGAAACACGTGTTATTTTCTCAGACATTAACAAATTTTGGACGTGAATTGCAAACGGTGAAATGCGCATGTTTCGTAAATGATAAAACCTAAGTGAAAGACTTTCATATTCTTTGAAGATACCATTTTTCACTTATTATTTTACTCATCTCAATTTTACAAAAATGCTTCTAAACGCTGTATCAGTCTTTTTTTAAATGGGACACTATTGAACCAAAAACTGCGATACGGACAATCATGCTGAACAAAGTTAATATCTATAGCTTAAGGATACTATATAGAGAGGGTTCACCCAAGTGCACAAGACAGGGGCGCCGCACCGGGTACGGTTGGTACGGTTTCTACCTGATGTTTTTTATCAAGATATGTTTTTTCGAAACCATTTTTAAATTTGAGAAATTAGCTCATTTCCAACAATAAGCAACATAACCATACCCCACCCCTGAAATAAATATCTCATTGTCCATCGATTCAATGTTTCCCAATTTTCGAACGCCTTAATATAAGTTAATATAAATACATAAAAACGTTTTATTTTTATCTGTTTTTCACTCTGTCAAATTCATATGACGTAGGTATTATGATTTATGTAACAGTCTGTAATAATTGTAAAATTCTTTTTTTGGTAAAACAAAGTATGTTTAAAATACCTTTTCTAGGCGTTTGAGGATGGTTTAATTCGAAAAATTTTTGGAGGTCTGCCCAAATTTACTCACTTTGCTCGCTTCGCTCGTAAAGCTCGCCGTACCACCTTTCATGAGCGTGCGGCGTCCCTGCAAGAAGGTTGCACATATTAAAATAAAAGGCTTTACTTTTTAGGTTTAAGAACCAGAGAAGAAGTTCTGGCTGGTATTCAGAATATTATTGCTGACTTGATTGCAAGAGAAACTGAAATACACGAAAGACTAAAATCACAAATGTAAAATGTTTTTTACTTTGAAAAAAAGAAAGCAGGATGTTATTTTCACATTAGATTTACTTAATTTGCTTTGATAGTATGAAATAAAGATGGGTCACCTTTTAATGCCTGCCCTATGTTTGGCAAGTCAATTTGCTAAAGCATTTAAACACGTGCAAAACTGTAAAATATTTACGGAATATCACGCAGTTAAGAAAATCTTTACCTTAAAGACAATAAATCAGAAAATTGATCGCGCGCTGACGTACTGTTAGTTTACAAATTTAGTGATAGTGGCACTTATTTCTTTCTAGACTAATATGCTTTTTAAACACCAAGCTCAACTTGTAACAGACTTTCAATAATTGTAATGAATGAAATTTAATTTTTTAAAGTTTTCAACATTCTTTTAGAGAGCCTTTTCACGTCATAATAACAACAAAGAAAACTTCAAGTGCAGACGAAATTGATAAAAAACAAAAATATAGAGAGTATTATGATGTTTGCAAGAACATTAATTCTCTGCAGAGCTATCAGGTACTTACTCGAGGATTGAATTTCCGTGAAATAGACTTATTTCATGCTATGGTATTTAAAGTGGTAAATAGCGTCTTCAGTATGTTTATAATGCCATAATTCAGTATTTTTACACTTAAATAAAAACCTCAATTCAAGGCTTTTTCACTATACGATTGATTAGAGAACCATCTCCTCGTCGATTATATCAAAATCTAGCGATTTCTTATGAGATGCTGTTTTACTTTAAATTTGTGTTTTAGATCTTGGCAATAAATCGTGCAGAGAAAGAAAAAGTTATTTCAGTGTCTTTAACCATGAACAATAAAGCTAGAAATGACTTCATAGTCTGGATGAAAAGGCAGTGGAATAGTATGATTTTCTAGTTATTTTCACCAGCGCTCTGAACAGTACTACTGGCTATAAACAATAATCTCCTTTAATCTGTTGTGGTAGCAGTTTCTTCGACATCTTTTAGTTTAAGGTTTGCTACTACCTGATCCTCTTTAAATGTCCTTTTTTGAAAGATCAATGTTGAAACTACGTTAGATGGTCCTTTCTGGTGCACAAAAGAGTGTCTGGTAAATCGCATACGTCTTTCAGTGATAACTAAAACTCTTCAACTTTATAGAGTAAATGATTTATAATTCCTATTTAAGCTTACTTTGCCTTATCCTTGATCTTCGATACATATTTGATTTTTTTTTCTTAACATGTAACAGTATGTAATGTTTTTTTTTGTTTTGCTACTAGGAAAACGAAATACTATTATTGATGCATCAATCGAAGATAGCTTCAAAAGGTTAATTGAAAAGAAGTTTTACAGAAAAATTCGGTAATTCATGAAAATTGAAACTTATGAAGACACAACACAATGCATTAATTATAAAAATTCTTTCAATCATTAAGTCCACTTGAATGATCAGTGTATTAGAAAAATGATTGCGTTAGATGCGTATTTATGCAACTTAATGGTACTGTGCTGTATTTACTGATATTGAATTTTGTAATAATTGCATTTCGCGGTTATTATCTTTGGTCAATTACATGAAAATATTGAATGTAGAATTAAAATTAAAATCCATTTTGATATAAATCTTTTGCTTTTTCACATTCTCCCTTTCGTTGGTTTCAGTACTTATCGTGGCTTTCCTAATGCTTTGATAACTTCCTGACTGGTTAATTTCCAGAGGGCAGGAATGCTTCCAAGGGTCGGTACTCACGTTTCTCGGACAGCTTTAAATGTAAAAATGTACATTTAATGTAATTCAGCTAGTTAGCCCAAATTATCACGAAAACTACTGAAAAATATTTTCGGAAGAAGATATGGGTAATTTCGCTTGAAAAAACTTTCGCATTTTACTGATTTGACATCGTGAAAGGAATAAACATTCGCGAAAATGATCAAGAAACGTGAAAAACGCGAAATCTGCCCTTACAAAAATAAGTTGATTGAAACGATACTCAACATTTTTGGGGTATGATACACGTTCAGCCGTTGAAGTTACGATTAATTTGTTTTGATGGTTTTTTTAAAGCTTTCAATTTGTTGTATATAGGACAAATTTAAGCAAAGATGCAGAAAAGAAAAGTATAAATGTCTTCTCTGATAACCTGAAGAAACTTTTGCTATTTGCTCCCGTTCGAGAAAGATTGATAAGTATTGATCCTGGATTCAGAAATGGTTGCAAAATTGCTGTCATTGATATTAATGGTAAGATTTCATATTTTTAATGTGTTTTTAATGCTAATTGTGAATGTTGTTAAATTTGATAATCATTTACTTTGAAATGCCAGCTGTGATGTCGGACAAAAGTGACGGAAATCTTTCGGAGGTGACGAAAACTTTGTTCGACGAAAACGTTTGTCCACCTAGATTTTTTATGGCTTTTAAAATATTATAGACACTATAGTTTCTGTGACTGTTCGTCACTTTTGTCCGATGAAAAAGTTTGTCCACCTAGTTTTTTTATCGCTTTTAAAAGATTATAGACACTATATAGTTTCTGTGACTTTTGTTCAAAATCATGTTTTTGAATGATGGAATGTTCGTCACTTTTGTCCGACGAAAACGTTTGTCCACCTAGATTTTTTTATCGCTTTTAAAAGATTCTAGACACTATTGTTTCTGTGACTTTTGTTCAAAATCATGTTTTTGAATGATGGAATGTTCGTCACTTTTGTCTGACGAAAAATTTGTCCGACATTTTTTGTCCAATAAGGTAACTCGAGTATGATTTTACTACAAATACATTTGTCATTAGAATAACTGATAAAGATAAAATGAATTAAAATCACAATGGAATTTAATTTGCTATTTCCATACACATCGTCCATAGCCACAGTTCCGACATACATTTACAACATTTCTCAATTTATTTAAAGTTGCCTTTCCTTCAAATATCGAATTCCTTGACAATTTTAATAAGATATTGTATAATATAAACTTCTTTTTGTGTATAGGTGGTCTTTTAGATACTGCAGTTATTTACCCACATCCTCCACAAAATCAAAAGTATCAAGCCGAAAAGAAATTGAAAGAGCTAGCTTTACGATACAAGTAAGTCTTTGTTATATCAGAGTAAGTAAGTTAGCCTTGGTTGATCCACTAGCTCACCTTGCATTAGGGTAGGCGTTACTCATATTCACCAGATAATGTTACTCCCACTCTTTCTGAACCTTCAACCTCGCACATGGTAACCGAGAACTTTACCACAAGACTATCATTGCTTATAATGTTTACGCCTGCAATATAAAGAAGAATTTATTTGGAACGCATGGACATCAAATTGACTGATTGCAGTACACGAAACGGGTTCCTACCTAGGGGATTATTCAGGAAAATGAAAAAAAGCTGTGACTAACGGGACAGCCCTAAATGGAATTGAGGCGTATCAAATGCATTTATGTTTTTCTTTAGTATTTCGTTGTTCGTGATTGGCAATGGGACAGCATGTAGGGAAACAGAATCATTGATATCATTGTTATTGAAAAGTGGGAAACTTAAGGGAACGTACAGGTATTTTCGTCTTCCTTTCTTCATCCCCAACTGAACAAAAACACGTCAAACAACTAAAAAACGCAGAATCAATGTTACGGTGATTGAAACATTCCGATTCCCGAATTTTCTAGCTTGGGTTTCTGCTGTATGATAAAATTGTTATAATTCAGTATGATAGAAGCTTGTGTATGTAAGGGATGTCCATAAAATGAAATAACTGTACATTTTATTTGAAATTCTTTTCTGTTTTGAGTGTATGTGACAAGGATTTGTCGCTATTGAACTATAATGACTTTTTTCTATTTAAGTATTGTCAACGAATCTGGCGCGTCTGTTTTCAGTGTTACTGACGATGCCAAGTTGGAATTTGGTGACCTAGATCCAAACCTCATTAGTGCAGGTAAAAAAACTATTGACCTCTTACGTTACAGATTCAGTAGTCCGACTCACCATCAATCAATGTTGTAGAAAATTATTTTCATGCTCAACATAGGCCTACCTACGAGGAAGAGAGTTTTTGTTCATTAGTTTCCTATTTTGAAGATGGTTGTAGGAGCTTTACGACTTACGGGGCAACGGGAGAGCAAATATGGATCAACAAATAGAGAAAGTTTTCAGTAATTGTAATGTATAATTTAAGAGAGAAGTTTTGTTTGATTGTCGATGCTTTGAAGAATTTAGAGTATTTTCATTAGTACGATCCGTATCATTTCTAGCTTTATTTCTATGTTCTATTTTTGGTACTGTACAGTTTCAATCGGAAGACGTTTACAAGATCCACTACTGGAGTTGTCAAAACTTGACCCAAAGTGTTTAGGTGTTGGAATGTATCAGGTAAGATATCTTCCCAAGCTGCCATTGTGAATATCGCAAAGCCTGATTTCGTAAGGATTGATATAGTTATGTCCATGGAGGATGTGGTCATTTTTTATGTCAGGTCTATGAAACTGAAGAATTGCAATACTGATCCTAGTTTTTGGTAATTAACCAATTACCTGCCAGTATATTTTCAGATTTTCATAATCCATTTGATGACCAAGGACTGACTGCCCACTGGTGCCGTGGATGTTCCTAAAAAAATTATGCTTTAAGGGTGTCGATATACTTTAAAGGATTAAAACAGAGAAAGAACAAAAAATGCATTTCACCAGAAAGTTGATACCTAGCACTTAAAAGGTTAATAAGAATACTTTCTATTTTGTTTGTAGCATGATGTTGACCAAAAGACCTTGTCTACTGCTTTAGAAGACATAATTGCAGATTGCGTGAATTTTATTGGAGTGGACATCAACTCATGTTCAGCACACATGCTTAAGTATAAAATATACACAAAGATTAAGATTTTTAGTTATTAAAAGACCTTGTTCTGTCGACTAAACAGTTACCAAACTCAGATGTCACAAAGCTGCTGTTAAATACATTTTGCAGTCGACCTATTAGCCAATCAATAATTTGTAGAAATGCAAAGAGTATTACGTTAACACGAAGAGGGATAATGGAAGTACCGAATCCGTATGACTTATACATACCTAGTTTTTAGCATTTTTTAATGTTGTTGATTTCTAATACATTAAAAAGTGAAAATATCCTGTTTCTATTTAGGCGTATATCAGGCCTAGGTTTGAAACAAAGTCAATCAATCATCGAGTATCGTCAAAAGAACGGTTTCATTATGAATCGTGAAGAATTGAAATCAATCAAAGGTATAGGAAGCATCACGTTCAACAATTGTGCAGGTTTCATCAGAATTCATCCTCAAACTTGCTCCTCCTCCTCCTCGCTTATAAAAAAAGAGGTAAGCTTCTATAGAAATTTTTTTCTTTTTGAAAATCTTACTAAAGGACTATGGCGTCGTCAACATATGTTTGCCTGGATCACGATGAAAAATCTCGACATGAAACTAAGATTTTTACAATATTTCGCAATAATCAGCGTAATGCTTAACAAAAAGCACACAATTACTTTTCATATGCTTAAAAATCATCAAAACCAAGCTTATATATGCTTATAAACATCCTGCTTATAAAAACATGTACTTTTCTCATTACTCCTCTGCTATCATTGTTGTAGACTATAAAGCCTACGTTTTTGACTCATATTTTAGGAATCAAATTCGGAGGATAGCAAAACAGGAAAAAAACGTAAATTAAAGTTGGCTGCTTGTTCTGTTGGTAAGAACAAAAAAATGAAATTGGATGGCAAATCAAAATTGGAACCTTTCGACCAAACTTGGATACATCCGGAATCATACCCTCTTGCTCGCAAGTATGTTCTTAAATCCACCTTTTTGTGGTAGAAATCATTTAATTTTACTGTAAAGCGAAACGGATTTCGTTCACATTACATCAATCGAATAGGGAAAAAATGTAAACAAATTTTTAATTGCCACCAAACCTGTGGTTTCTTATTTTACCTTCAATTTTTTATTTCGTGTTGCGACCATTGGATTATGAAAGTGGTACATTATTTACATGTTTCTCGTTGAAGTCTACCCTTATCTTTTACGTTTTATCATTTCAAGTTCAAGGAATTTTCCTTTCCGATGAAATCATAGGAAATATCTTCGGTCATCGAGTTGGTTTTAAGCTAGATATAGAATTTCTCCACACCTCTCCATACACAAACAAAACTAAAATTTTGAAAAATGCTAGCCAGGTCATCCAATTAAGCCAGTTAGAGTTGTCGTTAAGGTAGGCTAAGTTGGCCAAAAAGGCTGAGTTTGTTAAGCAGGCCTAGAATTTGAAGAACTACATTGCAATAGACTCTTGAACCCTGGATAAGTGAGACTTCATACAGACCGCAATAGCAACATTCGCTAACTTGGATCACTGTTTTGGCCCCTTCAAAGGACAACAACTAGTAAAAAACCCGGATAATTTGGACATTTGCTGTAAATGGGACATTTTCTATTCCTTTCCTGTACGAGTTGCTTGGTCTCTTCAGTTTCTCGCTTCACGAAAGTATATTCTTTTAATAAGTAGTCTATATCTGTGCCATTTAGAACAATTAATTCTTTTTTATTTATGTCATCAGGATATTGTCACATCTTGGAATGAATACAAGTACCGTTGGTTCAATGGACCTTGTCAATGTTGTTAACCAAAAAATAGGAAACACGGAAGAGTTGAACAGTAGGATTCCATTAGATTCTATTGTTTGCGCGGTCACGAATGTGAGAGGGGTATTCGTCGTATTCTGCCCCCTGGCAATTTTTGTGACACACAAGTCTAGAAAGCCATGATATTTTTAAAGAGACTATTTATTGACGTTTTCCTGCACATTTAGACGATGTTTGGGATCCTTTGATGGATGATTTTTTTAAAGAGTTTCTCCAATTTTTTAAAGTCAACCCTTAAAGTGGCTTTCGTGGTTTTCCCAGGGTGAATAACCCTAATAATCCTTCTAAAGATCCTAGTGTTACAGCTGACGAATACCATTATGGTTCAAAGGTTGATCAACCCTCCTTCCGCGTAAGCAAAAACACTCCTTTAATAAAATTTTCTCAGCTTCACGACCGCCAGAGACGGGAGGAACCCTCTTAATATGGCTGCCACATTCTTACTGCTAACAAAGATTTAAGGCCAAAGTTAAGGCTAAAAATGAAACCTACAATTCTACATTTTTAGAATTAACCGACGAAATGAAAATTGATCAACACGCATTGACGTTGATTTTGGATGGATTCAAGCAAGCTGCTGGCCACGATTTAAGAAAAGGTTTAGCTCCTTTTTTTCGTTTTCTCGAAATCCAGATATATCGTTGTCTCGAAAACCTGTAGTAATATACCTCCTGGGATTTCTTTGTCATAGAAACGAATCCAAGCAAGGCTATGCAAAAGTTAATCATAGAATCATCTGTTTATTTTTAGTATAGCCTGGAAGCCTATACGATCCTTATTATTTTCAACTTTCTTTATTTTATTCATCCGTGGGCGTGTTTAATGCTTTCTCCGCCTCATTCAATGTTCACCAAACAAACGATATAGACAATGCCGTTATATTATCTTTACAGTTCAGCGTAAATGTCGTTTGTACATCGTTCGAATTTCTTTTTAAAGATTGAGTTTTTAAGATGATGTTTGGAACGTTCTAGTGCTTTTTGATTCTCTTTTAAACTAAACAGACACTAAAATATATTCCATATTTTAATTTCCAGACTTTCAAAAACCTATATTCAAATCTGAAATTCTCTCCGAAGATCAACTAAAGGTTGGTTTACACGTGGATGGTGTTGTTCGTAATTCTACTGCGTTCGGTGTTTTTGTTGATATTGGTGTCAAAAATAATGGACTGATACACAAAAGTGAACTTGGAACAATCAGGGATTTGGGCCCAGGAGACGAAGTTGAATGTAAAATCATAAAATTAGAACTGAGTAGAAATAGAATTGGTTTGAAACTGTTAAATAGAAAATCAAGAATTTCTACGTCATTATAACAACATGAATTATTTTATTTATCAATTTCTTTTCTTCAACTTTGTAACTCTCTGACACTACTTTGCCGACCACCAATTAAAATGACTTTAATTTTGAGTTAGTATTTTTTGGAAAAATCGTATTAAAACGATTGTTAAATCGTTGTAAACTAGTACATTAGGACGAGGTAGAATTTCGATAGTGGCACCGAAAATGTTAATACTCGATTAGTGTTACGAATCAACCAAAAATTTAGTACTAGTGAGCTTAAAACACGAATAAATGCCACGTACGTTACTAGCCTTTTGTAACAATTATGTTCTGTCGATCTTTATGTAACACGAACATACATAATTTCCGAAGTCATATTGTAACCATCCCAATCTCTTTTCCATGAATATATGACAACGAAATCCCTGTACTGAGACCTGTACTGAAATATTCCTGGTTAACTGTTTTTTTGGTGATACTTCTAATTTGGTGGTACTTCTAATCAACCCTTGGTCATGGAAAATAAGTATAAGTTATCTGTCAGTTCACCAGAATGAATTATATAAGGAGTTTTATGGGCCATTACAATTGACGACTTAAAGTCATTTGTCCCCAGGTTGAGTTTTGATTGAATTCCAGTTGATTCTCAAACTGATTGATCGTCTATACCATACTTGTTCATTGAAAAAATGCATAGGCTATTAGGCGGGAAAGAATACAAAAAGTGCGATCCTAGCTCAAACACAAATTATTAGAATCTAGATAATACAAAATGATAAACAAAATTTCAATTAAAGTCAGCAGAATGAGTCGCGCTGTCCAACGTATGAGATTCTAAAAGTGCAATGATTTTGTCTATGAGTTCATTACGGCGTTGCTTACGTTCACTGGATCGAGTTGTGAAGACACACTTGGTTTGCGGCTTGTTTGTTTCTTGAAGTTTTCTCACCAAGTTTCTAACTTCCGTTTGCATGTTTTGATATTTTGATAGTTTTTCTTTAGAATTAGCATGTTTTTCTTCCAAGTTTCTTAACTCTTCGCGTTGAAATAATATATTTTCCTTCAGTTCGACTATCCTTATAGTATCAGTTTCATTCTTCTGTAAGATGTCCGCCAGGTCTTTGTTTTTCACTTCTATTTTGTTTTCCAATTCGTTGATTTTGTTTCGCAAAGATTCCATCTCTTGCTGGTCCAAAGCGCGAGCATCTTTTAGTATTTCTTGTGCCTATAAGAAAATCATTTTTTCCTTAAACTCTTATAAGTGTATTAATTACTTTTCGATAAAT
Source organism: Darlingtonia californica (assembly GCA_032270445.1). Lineage (NCBI taxonomy): Eukaryota > Viridiplantae > Streptophyta > Magnoliopsida > Ericales > Sarraceniaceae > Darlingtonia > Darlingtonia californica. The sequence goes on from JAUBWS010132517.1 coordinate 17,779, forward strand.
TTTTGGGAGATTTAATTTTGCGAATCAACAGTACAAAAATTTGTGTTTTGCGGGATTTATTTCTGCGAATCAGGCCAATATTAATACATTGCAGGGTTCATTTTTTCGATTCAAATAACAAGGATACTTAAATAATGTAAAATAAATGAAAAGAATTTTTAAGGTCTAGTTTTTTTTTACGAAAACAGACCGAATTCGTAAAAATATATGATAAATAAGATTAAATCTAGCAAAAATTTATCCGATAATGATTAATACACTTAAGGTAGTGCAAATACTGGGCTACAAGCATTTTTCTAATTAACTTTGATGTTAAGCATTAAAATGTTTTATCTACAGCGTTTCAGTTTGTTTATACAAACAAGGTTACCCACGGTACTGTTAAACTGCCGTGTATATACGTTTTCAGTTTCGTCCGCTATAGGCAAAACGTTTTTATGACCAGCAAGGGTACTACTCTCTTGTCAAAATACGTATAATTTGTGGTATGAAATCCACAGGAATCTTCGCAGTTTTGTGACATATTGCGAATGGTTATATCCCTACGAAAAATGTTTTTCTAAACCGCATAAAGAATCTCTGTCTGTAATAATGTTCTTTTCAGCAATATTGTTAAGATGATGCATATGTTTTAGGAATAGCTCGTGGTAAATTGATCAATTTAGTGTTTTTTGATACCACATGAATAAATTGACTCATCCGCGAAAATGAATCCCCCCCAAAATGAAATGCATTTCACGGTTCGACGCAGCTTCCAAAATTTCTCCCGCTTAAATACTTGCTTGCTTTTTGCCTTTTTAACATTTCACAACTACTCATTTTGTACCAAAGTCTTATCGCATTAAGAGAGCCAAGAAGTAATTGGATAATTTCTTGTCTCTGGTTATCTTGTGTGATGAAGCATATTTTGAAAAACGTATACCTTAATAGAAATTTTCACTTCTATAGATAACAACCTTTCAATGGATATTTCTTTACCTTAATGGATTCCTCATAGCCCTTTCTATATTTGTTTGCTTCTATTTGTAACTCGTTCAAACTTTGATAAATCGCTGCACTTGTTTGCGGTTCCACCATTCTGATCGTATAGTAAAACAACTAAAACTCACTTGCAGCTACTATCCTCTATGAAATTCGACTTTTTTATGACGTAAAATATCCTTGCTGTTGTTATGACGTCAGACGTTTTGAAGAATTCTTGCGTAAATCATTTGATTATGCCACAGAGAATTTCCCTTACAGTTTGTAAGCCCGTAAGCGCGCAAGCGAAACATGGTTGTCGTGCGGGAACGAGAATTCTACGGAGAAAGAAAGTTTTTTTCCTTTCAATTATAACTTAAAGTTATCAACTTAGATTATAGAATAGTGTATTAACAACCGTGGACGAGCGGACGGGAATGTGAAGATAACAAGATTTATCAACCGTCATGGGACGAAAAAAACCTTCCCCCTTTCCGAGTGCCGTTCGCATCATACGAAATTCTATTGACCTTAACTAAGATAAAACGTATACAGAATAGCCTACCATCTAGAATGTTGTACTTCGAATGTAAAGTTCACAAACGGAAATTCATGAACACTACACAGGAAGAAAAACTTTTCCCATGGTACCTTACTCTGGTCACGCGCGGATAAAATTTAACTGAATAACATATATTATTCGATCTGAATATATAGATCTGAATGTCAGGTAACCTTTATGACATCTCCAGCCCGGCTAACCTAGTCTATCAAATATACCGCTCCGGGCATTTTGCCCTACTCCTGGTCTATAGACTAACGTCCAAAACCCAGTAAGTTAAAATCGCAAAATGGGGAGCATGCGCAGTAACTATTTCTAGCATAACAATAGTATCACCAAAACAACATGGAAAAAGAGCCAATCACGTCGCTTTGTTACGCGCACTATTAACCATTCAGCGTATCTATTTTTAACAATCGAAGTTTGATATTTATAGTTTCCAGACTCCTAACTTACTCGGTTTTGGACGTTAGCCGATTGACCAAGGGCAGGGCAAAAAAGCCCGGAACGGTTTATCGGACAGACTAGGCTAACCAGGCTGAAAAACATTGTAATGCGCATGACTTATTTTCAAAAAACAATAGAAAAAATGTAAACAAATATCACGTGACTACATCAGCCGGCTTGAAGAACATTGTAGTGCACATGAATTATTTCTAACAAATATACTTACTTACTTAGATGCATCCGTTTAATCCGGTGACAACAAATATACATAACTCTTTATTGACTTTTCAAAAACAAAACTGAGAAAACCTGATATGAACACGAGAGAATTTCAGCCCTGCTAACCGAGCCAGCCCGGTTAAGCGGGCTCATATGAACAGCCCCTAAGAACTGTAATACGAGGTGTAGCCTGTTTTGATTTATTATGTTTTCGAGTTACAAAATGACGTCACATGGAACGCCTTTTCGAATGTTTTTATCGTCATGTGTGTTGTTTCAGAGTTACAGTTTTCCTGTAACTCTGGTTGTTTTTATGAAAACGTTTCATTAATGAGACGAGCAGAGGACAGAGGACGTGAAAGAAATGTGGATCTTTTGGGTAAATTAATTTTTTTCATTAAGATTGATTTTTTTTCTTGAATTTTGAAATTTAAGATCCAGGTGGCGTAATACATGTAAAGTTAAAGGGATTCAGATTTATTTTGTTTAGCTTTTGCCCTTAGTCTTTCTTTAGGTATCCTACTTGAATTAAAATTCGCGCAGTGTTTATATTTGCGCAGGCCTTAGGTGCGCGAAATTACAACTGAGCGAAAAAAAATTAGCGCGTATAGCTCTAACATAAAAATAAAACATAAAGCCAAGAAGCTGAAATTCAAGCTTTATTCATCTAGAGAGGGTTTAGAAAGAAGCATACTCAGACGTCTATAGGGTGACTCAGTACTACAATTATATTTACACTGACGAAATTATCGCGAAAAATGGATTGCGCAGAACTGGGATACTAACCAAAATTAATAATTAGTAATCATTTGCAGACTTAAGTTTTCTTCAGATACTCAACTTCATGAATTGAATCCTTGGAAATCAACAGTAGTAGTATAATTCTTCGATAGTGAGCAACATATCTTTACGTTTAATAGTTTCCGACCACGGTTTTAGTTTGGTTTTAGACCTAGACTTAGTAATTATTAGGTGCACAATTTAAAACTGAGTGAATCTCTACTTTTGGGTGCGTGAATTTAGATAGCCTGTACCTGACTCTACATCCTGTAGAACATGTAAGTAGAGTCAATTACGTTTCATGTGTTTTTATGATCCACGCTTGAGTTTAAGATTAAACAATAAGCCAGACGGCGGAGAACACTAACTGTGATTTGATTGGCTCAAAATGTATTGTTTGTTTATTACTATTGAAAATTTTCGAATGATCAAAAAGAAGCTGATGTAATTACAGTTGACTCTCTCTAATTTGAATCCCAAGGGGGAAAACGTTTTGTTCGAATTATAGAGAGATTCGAATAGAAGAAAGTCTCTCTTGTTCGAATTTTCAGGTTTGAAGGGTGAAAATTCGAATTAGAGAGAGAAATCGGAATTTGAAAAAATCATAAAGGTGAAAAATAAAAGAAAATGATCGATTTTTCTTTGATTCGTTTTTTCTTTTCCTAAGTTTCAAAATCTAGTACACACTTATTGCTGAAAAAGTGTTCAATTTTTGATTGTTTCTAGTTTTACACTCCGAAAATTTGAATTATAGAAAGGATTTTGCCGAGGGGACCTGAAAATTTGTTCAAATTATAGAGGTTTTCGAATTACAGAGATTCGAATAGTAGAAAGTAAATTATAAGAGTTTATTAAGGAAAATTGACAGTGACTTTGAATTCGTTCGAATTATAGAAAGATTCGAATAGTAGAGATTCGAATTAGAGAGAGTCAACTGTACATGTGTTAGTGATATGAGTATTTTAGGCGTACAAACTTTCGCGAGCAGAAACTTTCGCGAAATTTTTGGCATAAACTTTCGCGAATGAAGCATAGAAATTTATTTCGCGATCATAAACTTTCGTAGGTATCTAATAAAAAGACACTGATTGACGTTTCGACAGTAGTTCTGCCATTATCAAAATGATGTTTTTAACGGAAAATTAACTTAGATATAAAATGAACAATGTAATGACTTCAATCTGTGACGTCAGATGTTGTCGAGG